>PVLD010033608.1:0-13477 GCA_004027595.1 Dinomys branickii
ACAGTTCTCTGACATTGTCTATATTTAATCCAGAAGTGTGTTGAGTGTGGAGCGGATCTTGGATTCTGGATGCGGGGCCTGGGACTGGACTTCCATTGGTGGAGTTTTCGAGTCCAACTGTTGGCTCCTTGCTGCTGTGTCAGACACCTCCGTGATGCAAGTCTTGCCAATTACAGTGCCCTCCAGGAGTGTGTGTGCACATGTGCATCTGGGCCTCAGCTGTTGTCCTGGGAGTCAGGTCTTGGGGTTTCTGTCAGTCTTCTCAACAAAGGTGTGTGTCCTTACACTTCTCTCAATGACCTTGGCATTCCTAAGACAAAGGAGGAAGCACAGAGTGTGAACCCATGTTTTTTTCACAGACCCCACAGTTCCAGAGAGAATGGAATGATCTCCAGGCAGGGGCTGACTCTGCTGGCAGGCCCTGCTGTCCCAGAGAGGGAATGAAGGAAGTGTGCGGTGTGGACTCACTATCCTCACAGGGCACCACCATCCCACAGGGAAGATGGAGGGGTCACCGGGCATGGATTCACTCTGTTCATATGCCCTGATGTCCCACAGAGGAAATGGAAGAGGCACAGACTCACTCTGCTCACAGGTCCCGAAGTCTTATACTCTCCTGTTGTATTCTTTATTTTTCTAAATGAAATAAAATTTTCCACACTAATATATTCTCTAATTATTTATTTATTTTTTAATGGGGAAGTAATCTTTATTAATTATTTCCCTGATTAATCCATGAAAACATGCATGGTCACCAGAGACCTGTAGAAAGTAAACTTGATGCTACAATTTGGCAGTGCCTTCTGTCCTAAACCTGTTATTGAAACTATTACAAGTGATGTTAATGTCTTTTCTTTCTTTAGGTGGGGTGGCAGTACTAGGAACATCCCCAGAGCTTTTTAATTTTTTATTTTGAGATAGGGAGGGTTCCTCAAATTGTGTAGGCAGGGCTCCAACTTCTGATCTTCCTGCATCCACCTCCCAGTGCTGGGATTACAGGTGTTCCTCACCGTGTCTGGCTAATGTGTCTGTTGGCTATAGCACATATCCCTATTCTTTTCTGCAAACAGTTTGACAACAAATACTTTTAAATGCAGATATAGAGTGTTTTTTTAATTTTATTTTTCATTTTGAGACATGCTTTCACTAATTTGCTAAGTTATCCAATTAGGGCTTGGATTTGTGATCCTCCTGTGTCAGCCTCTACAGATGTATGCCACCACACTTAGCTGCTGCATAGGGTTTTTGTTCATTTTTTTAAATAAAGTAGTCTTACTTTCCAACTAGTACTGTTTTTAAATCCTCTTCTCTGTCTGCACCCCAATAAACATGGATATGTAAACTTGGTGTGGTGGTGCATGTCTGTAATCTCATCACTCAGGAGGCTGAAGCAGGAGGGTCACCACAAGTTGAGGCAAGCTTGGAGTATGTAGTGACTTCCAGTCCAGCCTGAGCTACACAGTGAGAACCTGTCTCAAAAAACAAATAAACAAACAAAAAATCCATACATGAAGTAAAAAACATGGATGTGTTATTAGTTTTTCCTACTGCAAGGAAAAATCTAAGATATCTTATTTCTTTAATGAAGACATCCGAAGAATCTGCAATACTTGAAAAATATCAGTGAAATTCTGAGTAATATAAGCTGAAATTGTTCTTGGAAACTGTCCACAAATTAATCTGGTTAAGGGTGAGCCTTCTTTTTTGCAGAACAGCACTTTCCTCCTACATTCTCACCATAGCAATACTGTGGTCTTATTCAAAATGCAGTGAAATTGTTAACTAATACAGAGAAATAACAAAATCAACAAAGAGAAATATAAGACATTTGCTAAAATTGTGTTAAAATACAGTACTTTGCTTAGTGAAACCTTGTTTCAAAAGCAATTCTATAGGGTTTGCTTTGTTCTGTTCTTTTTTTTATTATTTTATTTTTAAAAGTAAAAGAACAAAAACATTAACAAACACACAAAGTAGTACAAGAACAGTACAATCAAAACTGAATTGAAAAGTGACAGGGAATTAACAATAGTTGTTGTATTACATATTGATAACTTCAAAGTGTATGCTCAGGAAAACACATATAGACATACAAGATTGATCAAACAAATAATCATTAACTGTTCCTTACAATAAAGCGACATAAGTCAATAGTGGAACCACGTTAGTCATCCTGCATATACATAGAAACATACATACATACATAGCTATCCCTTTCTTCCTTTTCTCCTTCCCCTCATCCCATTTGTTCTTTACTTTTGAGCAGTTTCCTTTCATACCACCTAATTTATAATCCCACTTTCAGGTTCTTACACTAGTGACACAATATATTGCTTGCACATGCACATCTGATTTATTTCACATATGATCTTCTCTAATTTATTTTGACTTACACTTGAAAGCCTTTTTGTAAATGCTGCAATATCCTATAACATTAGATCAAAATTTATGTTATTTTGCATAAGTGTTATCACCTTTTTCCATCTTTGTATTCTACAGTGGAAAAGGGAAAATGTATAATATCAGTTCTATTTTAATATTTTACCAGTATTTTTCACCTTTGAAATGATATAACTAGCCAACTTTGCAATATCATTTTTGTATAACCTAACACTTTGACTCTAATCCTAAAGTTTGTAGGACACTTAACTTAGTCTTCATATTGCAGGTTGCTTTTGAGGAAGCACTGTGGTTTGTTTTTTAAAACAATAAAAGCTAAAATTCTCTAACTTTCCCTATGACGACCTCTATTTGCCTAAACTGCAAGCAAGTAGGCACAATCACACTTGGGTCTTGGGAAGGGCGATGTGGTTGTCCTCCAAACAAAATTAAAGCTTACTCCTTATATAATACACAAAGGAGCGCAAAGAACTGAAATCTATTAAGCACTTTATACGTAGCACTCTGCCATGTATTTTACCTTATGTTGTCCCATTTTGCATTCAAAATACCTTAAATGGTGTCCAACATTGCCACCATTTTAAAAATCAGGAAACACACGTGGAGAGAATAAATTACTGGCTAAATATCATGTAATTGAAAGTGGGAAGTGGGGGATATTCAAGCTATTTGCAAGCATAATAGAATGAAAGGAATCTGAACTCTAGATTGTAGTTACTCTTAAAGTCCTACTAATACTCTCAGAATAATAAAAATATAGATGAAAAGCTACTAGAATAGAGATAACTAAGTAGCATGATCTGGTAATAACTAGGGAGGTACTAAGGTTTATGTCATAGTCTATCATTGCTGGAAAGTATTACAAGACAGAAAAATTCTTTGGAAGTGTGGAGAATATTTTTTGAACAAGAATACAGATACAAATGAAAATAGTCCACCTGGAATGCACTATAAGGCAATAGCATTGAAGTGAAAGGTTTTATGACATGGTGAAATACCGCAATACTACAACACAAGACCTCTTAAGGAAGCAAAGCAGCTGAATTTCACATTGTTGCTGTCCCTCATTAGTTTGCATTTAGTTTTCTTTATTGTTGACCCTTTTCCTCTTGTTTCTAAAAAGGAAAAACCTTTTCAATAATCTGATTTCTAAAATTTTAATTGTTAAAATTTTAAACATACTCCCTTTCTTATTTGAAAACATTCTTCCTACTTCATAAGGCCTATCCTTAATTTTGCTCATTATTTTTACTTTGGCTTCTCACGCAAGAGAAACAATGCGATATTTCAATCTGTGTGTCTGATTTATTCATTTAAGATTATGGTTTCAGGGTTCAACCATTTACTTGAAAATGCTTCATATAAAAATAGACAGCATTTTGCTGTGAACATATACATTCCTAATTCCTAGAATGTATGACATTCAAAACTTTGCTGTATCTACTTGATCTGTTTACAATACATTTACTTTTCTATAAATAATTTTAAAATCAATTTTAGTAGACTTGGGTTATAACATACTATCTTTAATTATAGTCTATACAGGAGTGGGGATATAGCTCAGTGGAATAAGCGCTTGCCTAGCAAGAGCAGGGTCCTGAGTTCGATCCCCAGTACCGAAAAAAAAAAAAATTATAGTCTATACAGTATATGTCCTACATAGTCTGGCTTTATACTAATATTGCATCATTATGCCATATATGTTTGTGTGTATATATATATATATAATTTATACCTTCCATTCAGAAGTAATTTAGTCAAAGTATTCCTCAAAGCCGAAATGCTTCTCATTTGTCCTAAAATTTTGATTGAGGAGCACAGTGTAATCTCAACATATCTTCATTCAAATATTCTCTATAGTCTTATTCTGGTTTCTTAACACTCTCATAGAATCCTTTACAACATGCTGTGTAAAATTGACCCTTCTATAGAATCCAGGGTACATTGTTTAGCATATCAGCCAGAACTAAGAATTTTACTTTGATCATCTATTGTATATATGACATTGGCAAGTTACTTAAACTTTGTATGAACTCACTTTGTCCTTTGCAAAATTGTGGTATCAATCACTTTATAATGTTTTCAAGGTTCAAGGACACAATAGATGCATATCATCTTGCACCACATCTGAAATAGAGTCAGTGCTTCGAAAGTGTTTTTATGAACCTGGAATCATAAGATAAAATGTGTTCTGTTTTATTATTGAATGAATATTTTACATTCAGCATTCATTAGCAACATCAATCTGATTTATTTATACAGTTTAAGTAATCCAATCAATGCCCAATGTTGTGTACCAATATGAGGCTTTTTAAATTTTAAAATGGATTTAAATGAATGGTCATTTAATAGAATATAGGCACTTGGAAAGAGAAAATCACTTGAACAAACATTTTGAAGTTATACATGTCATGGATATGATGGCTCAGTGAACACACAAATATGTCTCACTGCTTCTGGGATAATTTGACTGATCAGATAGGTTTTGGGTTGATACATGTCTTGAATCACAAGCCCTCAAAATATTCTGGGGTTTAGTAAAAGAAATTTGTTTAATGCCTGAAGTCTACAAAATTTTATTCTTATTTTTCAGTGTCAAGACTCAAATGATTAAACTGCCGCAGGGACAATACCACACAGTCTATTTTACTGACCTCAGGAGAGACGGGAGCTACAAATGTCCAACACTGTGCTATGCTTAGTACAGTAAGTTTTGCAGTGCATATATAAGAAAGGAAATTTTAAAATCACTATTAATACATTATTTTCTAAGAATAAATACATGTGAAGTGATACCATGTAGCATGTGTTAGGAATAACAACTGTGAAACTTATAGCCAGAAATATACTTCAAAAATATATCTGATTGCAATTGAGATTTCTTATGTGAGTCTTAAAATCAATAATTTCTGGTCCTTCAGGTTCAGATCAGTCACACACTGATATGTTCAAGAAAAAAATACACCTTTGGACAATTTCCTTTTAGTGTACACATATTTATTTTGGGAAAGGTAAATGGGTAAATGGTACACCGATATTCTTTGCGACTAATAAAATGTGAATTATTAGTATTTCTGATGATTGAAATTCCTTTCTGATCAACTGATCAAGCAGAGTAATATGCTAGAGGATATTTCCTATATTTTGCAATCAACAATGCTAACTTGCTATAAGGGATTTTCCTCCACAGATATTTAAAGGAATTGCACTATAGTTATTTTCCATCAAATAGGATTAACTTTGTTCTATGTGGAACACTTGATGTTTTCTGCCAAGGAGGGTAGGAGTTTGGTGTGTCATGCATTACTGCTCACTGCAGTCTGTCAAACTCATTTCATTTGTGACAAGAGCTGGAATTAAAACTTGTTCTCCAGAGATGTGGTGTCTAATGTATTAATCTAATCTGTGCTCCCTTCAACGTTGCCTCATAGGTAGCTATAGCGGCTTCTCTTTTTGCTGCTACCTTCAGCTTGTTTGTTTCATTCTATAATAAAGGAAAATATTTTCTGTGTTTGCAATATCTAATCAAAGAAATGTCATTGCCACTGTTTAACAGAAGTCAGCTCTACCAGGCCCAGATGGGGTATCTCATCATATATTTCTTTTATATTACCTATTTCTCTGAATCTGGCTTCATCTATGATTTAGTAGGCATCTCTAGTGCTTCAAAATAACACTATGTTCTAATATTCCAGGAAATTCAAACTGTCGAATTTATGAAACAGGATTACCATTTTTAGACCTCATGTGAGATACAAATCATTTATTTTATAAATTTTCTTCAAAATAACCAGGACAGACCTCATAATATGGTCTTATGGGAATGGAGAGGTTTTTGACCATTTTCAGTTAATTATTATGGATAAATGACAGTTTCATTTTCAAAATTATATGCATTTTGTCCAGCAATAAGATGTGAGTTAATTCTTTCCCTCTAGGAGATCATAATTTTAAAATATTAGAAAACACAGTTGTACCTCAGTTCACAAATGTATGGTTTGCAAACAATTTGGTTCTCAATCAGAAGTGTTTAGCTAAATTTTGTTTTTATTTACAAACTTTGTATTGGGTGACAAACATGACTATGTCCATATTTCCCACATAAACACAAACATCACCATCTTTGCCAAAATCATTGAACAAATTAAATTCCTGAACTGAGGTACTACTGTAATAAATACTTTCGCATTTTACTCAGCATTTCCCAACTGAAAAACCTAAAACCACTTATGAATCCCTTAATTAATTTTGAAGCTAAATAAACTCAGAGATAAAAGAGGATAAAGATGTGTCATTTGTTATCATAATTTAATGAAAGGTAATGCACATCTTCTGAGAATATGTGTTAGTTTAAATTTTGGGCAATCAAAAGCAATGCTAACTTATTTGAATTGCAGAGTTTTGAGGAAAACTCTGACTACTACCTTTCTAGAACATGAATTTTCAAGCTAAGAAATGTAACTGGACCTAAGGCAGAATCAATGGCCACACTGTGGTGGCCTTAACATTCTAAAACATCCTTATCGTTAATAGGAGTCTCAATTGATATTGCATTCCAACTGCTAAATGACTTTTGATGAGTTGTTTGTAGGGCAATTTTTCCTTGGCATAATATTTTAGCATGAAAGTATGTTGGAGGATATACTTGTTCAAAGGAATTGCAGGTCTACGATGGGCATTCATCAACCTTCTTGTTCAGTTTTATTTCATTTGCAAAGCCCATGTTGGAACATCTGCACACTTTGACCATCTGCACTCCCTAGTGGAACCTGAGGGTCAGAGCCTTAGAGCCTGAGAAATGCAATAATCAGAATTTATTCATAAAACTTTTTCTAATTTTTATTTTGCCCTAGGTGAATCTTTCCTAATTAGATGCAATTATTTTTTTCAGTTAACTGTTATACTAAACACACAAATTAATTGCTTACACATAAAAATTTTATCAATAGAAATCTTTTGATATACTTTGATTCTGAGATTTTCTTAATGAACTTTTATGTTTTATTTTAATGATGCACTTTATTAATACAGTATTATGGCTTGTGTCTAGATGTCCCCCTAAAGCCTCATGAAGTCATACATGCTGCTTTTTCAGAGGTGGCTGGATCTAGAGTGTGTGATGCAGGAATTGATTCATGGTGCAGTGATAGTCTCAAGGGTTCTAGGATTAGTGGTGTGAGTACTACCAGCCCTATGGCGCCTGGGCAAGATAAAAGGAATATGAAGAGCAGTGGTCATCCTTTGTTGTTTTGGTAGCTTCTGCTACTATGAACTGATTCTCCTCTGCAATACCTGCCTGCTATGTGACACCCTGTTTTGCAGACAGCCAATGATGGACCAAAACTTCCATACACAGTGAGCTAAATAAACATTTCCCTCTTTAGGTCTGAGTGGCAGATATTTTGTCTCAGCAATGAGACAAAAGTAACTAAGACAACAATTTAAAATGTTGAAGTACCTTTACAGATTGACAACATCAGGACCTATAATTTCCCCAGTTTTTCCCAAATGTAGAAACTAAAACACAATAGATAGGATTTCCTCGAGGTCCTGGTGACACAGAGAAAAGGGAACTGAATTTGGGAGTACGCATAGAATTTACTCTGCTGTGTAGTTGTTTGCATAGGACAAGTTACATGTATAAACTCTAATTCCATATAAAAATGGTAAGAAACTTCAATCTTCGTTTATTCATATCGGATTAAGGGCACTCTTAGAAAGCTGGTCATTTCTTTGGGGGGAGATTATTGAATCTTTCTTCAGTCATAAGGATTAAAACCATGTGTGTATTTTATTTCTTTATGACCTGTTCTTTCTTTACTCTTTAAAGATGGGTCTCAAAATTCATGAATTATTACAACTCTTTAGTTACTGCCATACTGGCCTCAAGGACAGAAAACAAACCCTGTCCATGGAACAGCGTTCATTTCCTATTGTGAGAAAAAGTGTGTAAAGTGGGCTGTATTCCTGTATGCATTTTGGGATGTAGACTTTGGCGTACTCGTTTGAATATAAAAACAATAAAGTGAGTTTGTATGGCAGATAAGTGAGGAAAGATTGAAATATTTTGTTGTTTTACCAGTTTTTGTTAAGTTTTGACTATATTTAAAAAGGGAAAGGCATTGTATCTTTACTTCATGAGCCCCAAATCAATTTTTGATTTATTAAGGACTTAAATCTAAGAGGGATAACCTGAAAACTTATGGAGCTATAGCTTTGTGAGCACAAATTAAAAAGAAAACACTTTTTGAAAAGATAGAAAAAGGGCTGGGGATACAGCTCAGTTGAATAAGCGCTTGCCTGGCAAGTACAAGGTCCTGAGTTCAATCCCTGGTACCGCAAAAAAAAAAAAAAAAAAAAAAAAAGATACAAAAAGCACTGACCATAAAATAAAAGAGGAAGAATAAAAAAAAAACTGTGAGAAGATATTCACAACACTTAAAACTAACAAGATTGAACTATGTTGAATACAGATCGCTCTTAAAAATACAAAACGGATATGAATATACTATAATAAGTTTAACCTCAGGAATAAGAGAAATTCACATTACCAGCAAAATATAATTCGTCTCTAAGTTAGTCAAAACTATGAAATCTCATGAAACTATAATTGCTTGATTCTTTCAGGACTCTATAGATGAATTGGTGCTTGTGAGAATGTCAGGAGGTGAATACTAGGATGCACAGGTATTCAGAAATAGAAGGTGAACAAAGAACTAGACGGGGAAAGGCAACAATAAGGAGAAGCTTACTGGATGGTGCTTAATATCAGGTGTGCTCAGAAAAAAAAAAGCTGCACGAACACTTGCTCCTGGCATCGCTTATACCCCAGGTCAGGTGAACACACCATCTTGGGAAAGCATCTAAATGCTTGAGGGAAGAGTCAAGCCCTGGAGCAGTCCTGGTAGAAGCAGTACCTAGACGAGCAACTACTGTCCAGTGCTCCCCTGTCCTAAGTATCTTCTCATTAGGGGAGGGAGACCAGTAAGTGAAATATTAAAAGGCCAGAGCACCAGAGAAACTGAAAGCCTGACAGTCATTCAGAGGGCAGCGACTGAGTCAGGACAGGAAGGGCTTTGAGAAAGGAAAACATCCTAACACTGCCCTGGTTATGGACCTGGAACCAGGCTCTGAGAGAGCCGTAGATTACATAGCTGCAGGGCAGGCAGTGCTGGTGAGTGTTTCATCTGAAGGAGAGGGAAAGGCGCTCCAGTGATAGCACAGGAGGCAACCACACATCGCCCCCTTCACGCTGATGAGTTCTGTGCCCACACAGTATCCCATCTTCCATGCTGCTTTAAGATTCATCAAACTTGGCTGCCTTCATGAGAGACCTCCTAGTGCCAGCCAACAACTGCTAGCCTCTGACAGCCCAACACACACCTGAGCATACAGGCTAGATGATGATGGTACTGGCACACAAAGGCTATGAAGTAGGGCTAGACACCTGGCTAGAAGGAGTCACACAATGTGCCCACCTAACGCAGTATACAAATAGCAGCAAGGCAGCTGCAGGGATTTTCAAGGAAGGAAGGGCATAGAGATGCAGAAGCCTTCTTTGTTAATCAGCAAAAGACCTGTAACTTCAAAACCTGCCCTTCACCTCTCCCACCTTCCCATATCATTGAGGATACTCAACACTAAGAGCAAGGTAAAAGTATCCAGCTAGTCACATCCACAGGTGAACAACTGACACAAAACAGAAGTACTAGCAGGGGGAAAGATAAAACGGCCCAAGGGTCTGTCCACAATCTCCATCCCCTTCTCTCACTGACAGGTAAGGAAAGAAATCATAGGCGGGAAATCAGGTCAAGTAAGAGTAGACATATCCAATATTCTGAAATTGAAAACAGATCACTGTACCTCTGCCCCTAACGACTGCTGTAGGTCACAGTTTCTCCATTTGTAAAATGAGGTAGTAAAGCACTGACTGCAGTACGAATGGGACTGAAACAACTAATATTGTTTGCATTTTGTAAGTTTGTGGTTGTTTTGTCTTCTCTCTCTTTCTTTCATCTCTCTTTGCTCTTTTAACCTGGTGTACATATGAGAGGTGCTTGCAAATTTGAAACTGAGAAAATACTTAACTAGTGGTTTAGTTTTTATAGAATATATCATGGTCATATCTGCTTAACTATCCACAGTAAGAGTTAATATGGGTTTAAAATATAAGTTTTCTATAAGTGTCATAACTTTTCTGTAAGTATCATAATTGATTATGTTGCTTTTATAGCATTCATCAATATTGAATTATATATTCCTCCCACTTCTTCCTTTTCCCATCACACAAATAACCTCAAAATACTATCTCCACTATTGCTCCACTTCAGAAAGAAAAATAATATCAACAAAGTCCAGTCTTTTTTCTTTCTTCAATTTGCTGTCATCATTTTTTACTTCTTTTCCTTCATTCTGAAGTATTCTATTTTTTCAAAAACTACTCACTTCATTTTCTTCCTCTGTGTTACTGCCCTCACCATCAACAGGCCAGCCTATTTGCCATCAGTATTAAATTAGACTTTATTGTTTATTAATAAAATATGAATTTTATTTTATTTTACACAGAAAATTGTAAGGAATAAGAATAAAACAGTTTCAATACAATATTCAACAACAAGATCAAAGCTGAAGGTACTAAAATCATGGGCTTCACTTTATGATATAAAACTTCAGTAATAAAAAACAACATGGCAGCCGAAAGATTTGCTGATCAATAGAATAGAATAGAAAATACAGATGCAATTCCAAGCACCTTCCACCTCCTGACTTATGAAAGAATAAATATTCTACGATAATGGAGAAAAGACAGCCTCTAACAAATGATACTGCAAAATCCAGTTATTCTGTAAAGAAGAACGAATCTAGACTAATGTTTCTCATCTTTTATCAACATCAAATAAAAACATTTCAGGGCCTACAGATGAAAACAAAAACATTGGATCTGCTTGAAGAAGAAATTAAGAAAGCTCTTAAAGACACAGGCAGAGGCAAAGACTTCATGAACATAACCCCAATTTTATGAACTATGATACCAATAATCAATAGATTTTATTACATCAAATTTAAAACATCCACATAACAAAGGAAAATAACCTGCAATCTTCAGAATGGGAAAAACTCTTTTGCAGCTACTCTCCAGAGAAAGAACTTATATATACAACACACAGAATTCAGAATATTAGTCTTCTCAAAATAATCAAAAATTGGACAATCGAATGAATAGACACAGTCCAGAAGAAATAGAAATAGCCAGTATATACATGAAATAATGCTCAACATCATTTTCCATTAGAAAAATTTAAATCAAAACATTTCTGTGACTTCATCTCACTTTAATAAGAATGGCTATCAAGGACTCAAAAAAAACTGCTCAAGAAGTTGTGGGAAAAGGAAGTCTTCTACATTGTTCATAGAATAGTAAACTAGTAAAGACAGTAGAGAAATAAATATGGAAATTCTTACAAAAATTAAAACTGAGAATAAAAATTCCATTTAACCCTTCTCTTATGGGGGTATCTTCCAGAAAAAAAGTTAAATATCATCTTTTTGTTCTGATATATGAACACTGATATTTATGGTAGCTAAATTAGTACTCATAGCAGCTAAACCATGGAGGCAGCCTATATGCCCATCGAGGTGTGAAAGGAGGAGGAAAATGCATTATAGACATTTAACACTACTCAGCTACTAGGAGGATAAATTTGAGTGATTTTAGGAAAATTGAGGCATGCTGATACCATAAAGCTATAAAATCAGATGCAGTGGATTAAATATTACATGATATCTCCAACATGGAAACCCAAAATATAAACAAATTCAAGAGCAAAATTAAAAAGGAATATTAGGAAACAGGGAGGTAGAATCTATGATGGGTAAAGGAGAAACGGGAGTATTGGCTAGCAAAAAGGAATAAAATGATCAAGATGATATATATACATACACCAATACGACAGCAAGTAGGGAATTATTATGTATAAGTATGTATTAAAAAGTAAAAAGTGTGAAGATATCAGCCTGTTGACCAACCATTATATATATATATATATATATATATATATGTACTTATGGATGCTTAATTTCTACAAGCATTCTGGGAGAAAATATTGCACTGGTTTGGAAATTTGAGCATGTGTAAATCACATGGTCCAGAAATGCAGGAGAATGATATAATACATTCTTAGACAGTTATAATTTGGAATATTTTATAGAACAGAAAATGAGTGAACCATACTTATACACATTTCCATAAACTCTTAATATATTACTGATAGAAAAAGGTGGTAGCAAAGCATATAGAATAAAAGTTTATAAATGTCACAACTATGCAAGCAAATACATTGTTCATGCATTCAGAAATACAAGAAAACAATATTCAAAAACAAACTGCACACACGCTTCTCTAATTGGGTGGCAGGTAATGTGAGCAGAAGAATAAGAGGGGAGTGGAGCTCACAGGAAAATGAAAAGGAATTGAAGTGTCTTATTCTTAAAAAAATGATGGAATCATATTTAATTCATTTTATTTTAGGTTTTATATACTATATTACAATTATTTTGATTATATACACTTGAAAAATGTAACAACACATATTTTACACAAAATTGCTGCATAATTGTGCTTAGAAACATGTCAGAGAACATTCACTGTAGCATTATTTTAATAGTAACAGACTAGAAAATAAACAAAATGTACATATAAGGAGAGTGAATGAACATAATTATATAATCAATACATATAAAATGAAATCCTCTGTGTCCACTGTACAATATGGTACATCTGTATGTTATGACATAGAAGTTTATCTTTGATACGTTAACTAAAAAACAGAAGTTTGAGGGAAAGTTTATCATATGATGAATTTCAAGAAGAAATTTTTAGGGCTGGAGGTACAGCTCAGTGGGGTAAGTGCTTGCCGCTAAGCACTTAAGGCCCTGAGTTCGATCCCCGGTCCCGGAAAAAAATAAAAAAAGGAACGGAAGAAGAAATTTTTATACACACACACACACACACACACACACACACATATATATATACCTATGTTTATATATATGCTAAAAGATAAAAATTAAAATGTGA
>PVLD010033609.1:0-13493 GCA_004027595.1 Dinomys branickii
GGAAATCTGTTCAAAAACAAAGAACAGATGGGACGAAGGAAAGGAGAAAAGAAAAAGACAAAAATGTATGTATGTATATATGAATATACATATATGCAGGAGGGCTAACATGGTTCTACTATTGTATTATATCACTTAATGCTAAGCAATAATCGATGACGGGTTATTTGATCAATCTTGTATGTCTGTATGTGTTATCTAGAACATACACTTCGAAGATATCAATATGTAAAGCAGCAACTATTGGTGTTTTGTTGTTGTTGTTGTTGTTGCTGTTGTTGTTGTTAGCCTGTTTTGTTTTTTGTCTTTGGATTTTTGGTTTTTGTGTGTTTTTTTTTGTTGTTGAGAGGATTAATTATCTGACTAAATTTGCATGTCTGTATATGGGTTCATATATTTACACTTCGAAGATATCAATGGATAAAGCAATAACCACTTTTGAGACCATATCACCTTGTCTATAGATTAGTTGTGATTGTACTATTTTTTATGCTAATTGATGTCTGTCAATATGTTTTTGTACTTTTATTTTTTTTTCAATAAAAGAAAAAGAAAATTGTACCAAAAAGATATAAAGGGTCAATACAAATCATTAATAAGCAATGAGGCTCAGACACCCCACAGGAGAGGTCAGTGGCCAATAGCCATTTTGGAAAGGGGCCAACAGATGTCAGAACTTGCAGCAGCTGGGGGATGGTCTCCATCTAGTGGCTCTAAGAGTCAGGGTAAGATGTAACCAAGTTCAATCCTGCAGGAGTGTTGCAGGATGAAAACCTTGAGTCCCAGCCTCACACTCAGAAACCAGAAGCAGTGGAACTAAAGACCCAGGTTTGCTGGTGTGATCTATCACCCTTGTAATTCTACTGCTACCATGCTTGTATCAACCAACATGGACCTGGGCTCTCTTGGCCCCTTCTGTGAACTAGAGACAGTGAGACACACCCTGAAGTGAACATTTTTTGCTGCTTTTCTTCCTTTCCATTTTAAAATTTTCTTCTACTTTTTCCTCTTTTTCTTGACTTTCTGTTTTACATGAGTCAGAATATTGTTTTTAGTATTTTGTTTTGTTTTATTTTGTTCTGTTCTTGTTTCTGTTTTTTCTTTTCTTTCTTTCCCTCTTGTCTTCTTCCCCAGTTCCCAAAGCTTGCATAATCTTGATTTGGCCTGCAGCCTTTCTTGTATTCCCTCTCTCTTCTCAATTTCTTTATTTTTCCCCTAACCCCTTTGAAATTTTCTCTCCTAAGGGTTATATCACCACATTAAGGGGATATTTTCTGTACTCAATTTTCTGGATTTAGGTTTAGTTATATAACTATAAATCTTGTTAATGTGATTAAAGATGGCAAATTAATAGTTACCAGAGTTTGCCGTTTGCTATTTGATATTTGAAGCTATTGTTATTCCTGATTGAATTACTTTAACCAATGTAACATAATTGTTCTAATCAGTTGTTCTTTCTTCTATGCCAAATTGAGATTGCCTGAAAGTTATAAACAATACTGTAGGCCAGTGGCAAACTACCAAAGGCTAGGCCAAGTAGCCAGCAATTTCTCATCCCAAATCAATTAAAGAGGTAGGATCTTGCAACAGACTCAGAGTCCAAAAGCCAGCTATATCTGGAAGACATCTCTGAGAAGTAGTCCTAAAGGTTCCCAATACTACCAATAGATATCTACCATATAAAATTTACAAGCATCAGTGCAGGAATTGAACTGCATTGAAAAATAGAAAATGAGAAGTTATATAAGTAAGATGCAACCCCAGATTTCCAGGTCACCAAAAGTAAACCCAGGGCATAATGAGCTGTGAAAATTCAAAAGCCACTCATCTGGACACTCTGAAGTGATAACAGTGGAAGTAATAAAGCAAATTAAGGAGACTAAAAACATCAAATCCAAAATAATTTCTCAGATAACTTCAGAAGTGATAACCATAATGATAGGCACAATTAGTGAATCTAGAGCTGATACAGATTAAAAACAGAACAGATTAGAAAAAGGATGGAAACCATGAATGCCCAGTATAGGAAAGAAATGGAATCCACGAAACAGATTCAATCAGATATCAAGAAGATTAAAAATAAAAGATTAATAATTATATTAAATGTGTATATAGCATAATGAACCCACGTGAAGATAAAATATCAGATCTAAAAGATAAGACTGCTGTTAGCTATCATGAAAAGAAAGATTTCTTAAAAATAGGAAGCAACCATGAAAAATCAAACAGCTTCTAGATGATGCGAAGAAAAATAACATAAGGTTGATCAGAGTAAGAGAAAAAGCAGGAGACAGCACAAATGAAGTTTAAAAACCTGTTCATAAAACTCCTGGCAAAAGGAAAAATAAATTGACATACAAATAAGTAAGGCATATAGCTCCAAATAGCCCATGATCAAAAATATCTCCTGGGGGTCAGAGGAAAATATCTCCACTTAGATATATAATAGAGAGGATTCTAAAAATTCAACACAACAGCAAAATATTAGACACTGTTAAAGAAACATATCACTTATAAAGAAAAACCCATTAGAATTACTGCAGACTTCTTGATACAAATACTTAAGTTAAGAAAAGTTTTAAGTGAAGTATTTCAAGCCTTAAAGAAATCACTTTCCAACTCAGGTTGATGTACACTGTAGAGTTATCTTTCAAAATTGATAGAAAAATAAGATACTTCCATGACAAAGAATCTGAAGAAATTCATGACTCCAAAAATGTTCCCTTTCTTATTCAATATTTATTTATTGAGGGTTTGCTATATGTGTAAGGCAAAAAAGTAAACAAAAGGATAATATCATATACTTTCATTCTGTATCAAAACAAAAACAAAACACTGTAATAAATATAAATGACAAAAATAATAATTATTTTGGATGGCTGCCACTAAACACACCAAGTAAAAGACTCCTTACTTCTATTTCTGCAGATTCTACCTAGTTTTCAATTATTTCAATACATTGTCTCTTAGTCTGCTGCTCTTCACTTATAACAGTTTCTTCAGCAGTATCTGTTAAAGGCACTGTTAACACTTGCTGTCCGTCTGGCATGGTCACTATGATGGGTAGCCTACATCACTTGTCAGAATGGAGTGTAAGTTTCCAAGCTGGATCCCATCTGTACTTATGGTGATGACCTGCTGACCCCCTGAGTTGACTACTTGCTGAATTGCATCAGAATGTTCTGAAAGAAATTTTAGAAAGAGATAACAAAGACTACAACTCCATGAACCCTGACAGAATGAATCCACCAGGCAAGGCAAATAATTAAACAGGGAAAGAAAGCAAACCAACAATAGGAGAATAATATAATGAGAAAGATGAGTCAACATATCAGTTATAACCATCAATGTTAATGGTCTCCCTTCAACAATCAAAATAAACAGAGTGGCATAATGGATCAAGAAACAAGATCTAACAATATACTGCATACAAGAAACATATAACTCAAAAAGAAATGTATGGACTGAAATTCAAAGGGTGGAAAACAATACTCATACAAGAGCAGCATGAAAAAAAGTCAAGTGTAGCTATTCTATTTGAAAAGAAATTGGATTTCAAACCTAGACCAATCAGAAGAGACAAAAAATCATCACTACATATTTGTTAAGCTAACACTCCAAAAAGAAGTGATATCGTAAATATATATATGCACCTAACAGTGGCACATCCAACTATATAAAACAAACAATAATGGATATAAAAAAATCATATAAGCCCTAATACATTTGTAATGAGAAGCCTTGATATGCCACCGTAACAAATAAACAGATCAACTAGACAAAAAAAAAAATATATATATATATATATATATATATATATATATATATATAAAACAGCTGAGCCAAACCTTTGAACAAATGGACTTAGTAGATATCTATGAAGGATTCCACTGCACAACAACAGAATACACATGGGACTATCTCCAAAATAGACCACATATTAGCTCATAGAACATGCTTAAGTAAACGCAAAAGAACTGCAATTATCCCATGCATATTATCAGATCACAGTGCAATGAAATTCAAAATTGATTGCAAAAGAAGCACAAAAATTCAGTTTATTTAGCTCACAGTTTGTAAAACTTCAGCATACAGTTGGCTGGCTCCGAGGCAAAGTGGCAGGGCAGATAGCCATTGTGGAGGAAAACTAGTCCATGTCAAGCAGGCAGACTAGAACAAGCAAGAAATGACCACAGCCAAGCATAGAGCATACACCTATCATCCCAGAATTTGTGGGGAAGAGGCAGGACCATTGCTACAAGCTTGAGGCCACCTTGAGCAACACATTGAGTTGAAGCCCAGCCTGAACTGCATAGTGAAACACTTGTCTCAAAAAGAAAAAAAAAAAAATAAGAAGAACCACAGCTCTTTCTATCCCTTACATTTTATCCAGGCTACTTAGGGTGGTAAGCACTCACACTCTTAAACCTAGTGCTCTTGATCCTAACCATGAATCAATTCTAGAATCATGCACTCTAGACCTAGCTAATTCTAAAAAAGCTCCACTTATGATCACATGAGACTTTGAGGGGAAGTCTATACACAATCCATTACCGATAGTTTCTACAATTAAAAGATAACACCAACGTGAAGTACCTGAATTTATGGGATGGAATGAAAGCACTTCTAAATTTATAGTCATGTCCTCCCACATCAGAAAAGCAGAAAAAGCTCACATAAATAACCTAATCCTGAACCTCAAGGTTCTAGAAAAAAGAAGAGCAAGTTAAACTCAAAGCTTATATGAGGGACAAAATTGTAAAGTTCAAAGCAAAAATTAAGGCAACTGAGACTAAGAAAACAGTACAAAGAATCAATGATTCAAAGAGTTGACTCTTTGAAAGATTAAATAAACAAAATTTTAGCCAACTTTATGAAAATAAAAGGAAAGAAAAGACCCAAATCCATGCAATAAAGAATGAGAATGATGAAATCACAACAGATCTTGCAGAAATCCAGATGATCATCACTACCTACTATGAGAACCCACACTCTAATAACATGGAAAACTCGGGAAAATGGACAGATTCATAGATATATGAGTTACTGAAGCTGAAACAAGAAGATACAAATGTTCTAAATAGCCCAATATCAGTCAGTGAAATTGAAGATGTAATTAAAAACCCACCAACAAAGAAAAGTCCAGGTCCTGATGGATTCACTGCTGAATTCTATAGGAACATTAGAGGAGGTCTAATGCCACAGGTCTACAAACTCTTTAATGAAGCTGAAAGGGAAGCAATATACCCCAACTCATTCCTAGAATAAAGCATGGCCCTGATACCAAAACCAGAGAAGGATGCAACCAAAACAGAGAGTTACAGGCCAATCTTCCTAGTGAACATAGACACAAAAATCCTCAATAAGATACAGGTAAACAATGCAGCAAATCATCAAGATTACACACCATGACCAAGTAGGATTCATCCCAGAGATGCAAGCATGATTCAACATACACAAGTCAATAAATGTAATACACCACATTAACAGAACCAAGAACAAAAGCCACATGATCATTTCAATAGACATAGAAATTGCATTTGACAAAGTCCAACACCCATTCATAATTTTTTTTAAAAACTACAGAAAATGAAATAAAAGGTCTTTATCTCAATCTGATAAAAAGCCATCTGTGGCAAACCAAGAACCAACTAAATTGTCCAAAACTGAAAATACTTCCTCCGAAAATCAGGAACAAAGCAAAGATGCCCACTACTACCACTCCTGCTCTGTATAGTTCTGGATGAAAGATAACGTGAAAGAAAAGTAATATGGATAAGAAATGAATGTATTTTTCTTATTTGCTAATGTCCTGATACTCTATGTAGAAAATCCCCAAAACTTCCACCAAAACATTCCTACAATAAATAACCAAATTCAGCAGTATAGCAGGTGACAAAGTCAACACTCAAAATCATTACAAGTAACACTCAAAATCAATAGCATTTCTGTATATGAATAATAAATTCAATGAGAGAGAAATTAGGGAAACAACACCTTCTACAGTAGCATCTAGAAAAATGAAATACTTAAAACCAATCTAATGAAGTAAGTGAAAAACCTATACATTAAAAACTATAGTACTCTGAAAAAGGAGATCAAAGAGGATATCAGAAGGAATGGTATCCCCTGTACTTGGATAGGCAGAATGAATATAGTAAAACTGGCCACACTTCCAAAACTGTTATATAGATTTAATGCAACCCAATTAAAACACCAAAAGCATACCTTACAGAAGTAGAAGAAACA
This sequence comes from Dinomys branickii, assembly GCA_004027595.1. Lineage (NCBI taxonomy): Eukaryota > Metazoa > Chordata > Mammalia > Rodentia > Dinomyidae > Dinomys > Dinomys branickii. The sequence goes on from PVLD010033609.1 coordinate 6,250, forward strand.
ATTTCAAAATTCATATGAGATAAGAAGAAACCTAGACTAGCAAAAGCAGTCCTAGGTAACAAATGGCAAGGCAGGAAGCATCAAAATACCTGATTTGATATTGTACTACAAAGCTACAGTAATAAAAAAAAAAAACTACTGGCTAAAAACAGACAAGAGGGTGAATGGAACAGAATACAAGATGTAGAAACAATTCCCAGCACACTCAGCCACCTTATCTTTGACACAGTATCTAAACACCTTCACTGGAGGAAAGATAGCCTCTTTACTAAATGGTGCTGGAAGAATTGGCTTTCCACATACCAAAGACTAAGCCTAGACCAGTACCTCTCTCACTGTACAGTAAACTAAAATTGAAATGGATCAAAGATCTAAATATAAAAATGGAAACAATCTTCTGGAAGACAGAATAGGTAGAACTCTTACGACAAAGGAGGAGGCAAATGCTTTATGAACAAAACCTCAGTTGTACAGGAGATATTACAAAGAATCAACAACTGAGACCATATCAAATTAAAAAGCTTTTTCATGGCAAAAAAACAAAACAAAAAAAAAAAAAAAAAAACCCAAAAAAAAAAAAAAAAAACCAAAAAAAAAAAAAAAAAAAAAAAAAAAAAAACATTAAAAAAAAAAAAAAAAAAAAAAAAAAAAAAAAAAAAAAAAAAAAAAAAAAACAAAAAAAAAAAAAAAAAAAAAAAAAAAAAAAAAAAAAAAAAAAAAAAAAACAACCCAGTAGAGTAAAGAAACAACCCACAGGATTAGGAAAAATGTTACCAGGTACTCCTTGGACAAAACACTAATATCTAGAATAATATAAAGAACTCCAAAAAATCAGATCCCCAAATTGAAAGACTCAGTCCAAAAATTAGTATTTTAAATGAATAGCATTCTCAGATGAGGAAGTACAACTAGCAAACAAAAAATGAAAAAATGTTCAACACCACTAAATGCTCAAGAATGCAAATTAAAACAACACTGAGATTCCAACTCCCTCTAGAAAAAGTGGCTATCAATGAGAAATCAACCAATAACAAATGCTAGCAAGGTGTGAAATAACAGGAACCATTCTCCACATTGGCAGGAGTGCAAATTGGTTCAACCACTATGGAAGTAATTATGAGGATTCCTCAAAAAATTAAAACTAGAAGTGCCATTTGACCCAGATTCTGGGCTGGGGATATAGCTCAGCGGAATAAGCACCTGCCTGGCAAGTGTGAGGTCCTGAGTTTGATCCCCAGTACCGCAAAAAAAAAAAAAAAGGCATAGACCCAGATTCTTTGTATCTTCCTAAAAGAATTAAAAATATCATTCTGCAGTGGTGTATGTGTATCTATGTTTATAGCAGCACAACTTGTAATAGTTAAATCTTGGAAGTAGTCCCTATGCCCATCAACAAATGAATGGATAAAGAAATGTGGTATTTATGAACAATGGAGTACTACTGTGCTATAAAGAAAGATAAACTTGAGACATTTTCAGGTAAATGGATGCACATCAAGACCATGAACACAGGGGCTGTGGATATAGCTCAGTGAAATAAGTGCCTGCCTGGCAAGTGCAAGGTCCTGAGTGTGATCCCCAGTACTGCAGGAAAAAAAAAGACCATGAACATAGGTGAAATAAATCGGACTCACAAGTTTACATACTGCATTTTTTTCTAATGTGTGAGAAACCCAAAAGGTAAATATGAAGTAAAATGGAGGGTAGATATTGGGAAGTAGGAAAAATTTTGTTCAGATGGAAAGGAGAACAAGGACGAGAGAGGTGAAAGGGAAGGAAAAGGAAAAAGGAAAAAAGAATGGAAGGAAAATAATGTAAATGAACTTTTGTAAATGGGGAGGGCACGGGTACAAGTTCCGTGTGATGAATGTTGTCATTATGTATGGCAATTATGTACTAATAAAAATAATGAAAAAAAGAAAATACTTCCCTTGCTCATGGATCAGCAGAAAGAATATTGCCTAAATGGCCTCATCACCAAAAGTGATCTATAGAATACCAATGCTACTGTTACTACCACTACTAGATCTACTACTGTTGCTATTTCTACTGCTGCTACTATGGATGATGAAGAAGAAGAATGCTGAACGGAATGTGGAGGAAAGGGAATAGCTCCACACTGCTGGTGGGAATGTGAACTAGTACAAGCACTATGGAAACCAGTACGGAGGTTCTTCATAAAACTAAACAAAGAAATAGCATTTGATCCAGCTATCCTGCTTTTTGGTATATTTCTGGAAGAATTAATAACACAACACTCTGGTGATGCCTGACGACCCATGCCTATTGTAATACAGTTTGCAATAGCTAAGTTATGGAAGCAGCCTAAATGCCCACCAACAGATGAATAAAGAAAATGTGATGTAGATTATATAATTTAGCCCTAAACAAGAACAAAATAATTCTCATTTGTAGAAAAGAATTGGTGGAATTGGAAGCCACCATGTTAAGCAAAATAAGCAAGATTCAGAAAGTTAAATATTGAGTTTTCTTTTACACCAAAAAAAAAACTTTTTAAAATAAAAGAGATGACAAGAAAATAAAAGGGAGATTATTAGGGATGATAAAAGACCTGAGGGGGTAAGAGGCAGGAATAGAAGGATAATGGGTGCACCAAAACAAAATCCATTATTCTGTATTACTAACAGGTATTAATAAAATATGTTTTAAAACCTCTCTCTTTGCTGAGTGTGGTGGCACTTGCCTGTAATCCCAGCACTCAGGAGGCTGAAACAAGAGGATCCCTGTGAGTTTGAGGACAGCCCGAACAGCATAGTGAAACCCTGTTCCAAAAAGACAAAGAAAACAAAACAAAACAAAAAAAAACCCTCTCTCTCTCAAAATCTCTCCCACCTCTCAACGCCCCCTTGTCACATTCTCTTTCCTGCGCGTGGGACAAAACACCCGACACTCCCAGTGGAAAGAAGAGGTTAATTTTGGTTCATGGTTTCAGCCCATGGTGAGCTGGCTCCAAGGCAGAAATAGAGGGGCATAGTGAGGGGAAAGCTGCGCAGCCCGCGGCAGACAGCGGAGAGAGGAGGAGCAAGGGCCCTCTAGGCCGCACTCCGTGACCCGCCACCCACTAGGCCCCGCGTCCTGACAGCTCCTTCAGCTTCTGAGCTCAGCAGGGGTGACCCAATGACTAGCAGCATCTCCCTGATCCAGTCACCTTCCTAACACATGAGGCTCTTGGAGACGTTTTAGATCTAAACCACAGCACTCCCCTCTCTCAAGTCTCTCCTCCTCTCTTGAATCTTTTTCTCTCTCCCTCTCAAATCTTTGTCCTCCCTCTCTCAAATCTCTAACTCCTCTCAAAATCTACCCCCACCCTCTCCAAATCTCCCCACTCTTTCAAAATGTCCCTCTTCTTTCTTATACTCTCCCCCCTCAAAATCTGTCTCCTCTCAGTCTCCCCCTCTCTCACACAATCCCCCCAACATCTCTCCTCCTCTCTCAAACTCCCCCTCTTTTCTTTCCCCTCTCTCTCTCTCCATGTTCCTGTTTCCATCCCCATCCACCATGAGGTCAGCCAGCACAGCAGAGCTGAGTCACACCACAGGGAATGCCAGCCTCGCTTCTCTCCCTCTATCTTCTACTCGGGGGTCACTGGGCTCAGTTATAAATAAATTACTGTTGTTCCCATTCTGCTAATGTTCCTTGTGACACCAGGGACAGGGAAACAGAGGTAGGGGGTGGGGACACTAAAGCTAGACGGTTGTCCAAGTAGGATGTAGACACGCCTGTGGCTTGTATTTACCAAATGCCATCAAAAGCTCAATAGTTATTTTATTCCTATTTTTAGGCAAGCAAATTGAGGCTTTAAAAATTATTAAGGCCTTTATCCAAGAACACAGTGTTAGTAAGAGGCAGAAGCAGTATTCTGAACACAGGCCAGTCTCCCAATCCACCATAATGAGCAACCAGAGCAGCCAGATCTTGGGACATCACCAGCCCCGTCTCACAAACTCCCTGAGCTCAGTCTATACCCCAGCTGCTTAAATTTGCCAGCCTAGTTCCCTCCCCACCCCTCCATAGGCGCACACTCCAAATACCGACAGAGACTAGGAAAGCACTGGCACTCTGGAAGTCATGTTGACATTGGCCCAGCTCTAATGAGGATGCCAGTAGCAAGTGCCTAATAGACAAACCAAACCAGAAGCACATTAATCTCTGCCCCAGCTGGCTTCCCCCATGGGCTTGCTCACATGAGCATGCTCAAGGAGGCCCTTCCTGAACCCAGAATGCAGGCAGAACATGCCCAGCCCTGACTCTCTTCTTGTTTTTAATTAGAAGTTCCCATTAAAAGCTCTACAGCAATGAAGCACACACCAGGCAGCATACTTCAGGACAATTAGCACATTCCTCAGGTGGTTAAAATGGCCCAGCTCTGGCCTGGGGATGACATAATTGCACCAAAACACAGAGTCTACCAGGAGGCTCCCATTTTAAGTAGAAAGAAACAATTAGTCACACAATCTATTCGGCGATTAGATCTGTAGGAAATTATTTGTTATACATAACTTAAAAGTTTGCCTGGAGTTGAAACATATGGATCTCATCTCTTGCCTATGGCTCAATAATCTAGGAGCAAATTTCTATCCCTGCCTCCCCCATGCTACTGATACACTGCGCGAGTTGAGTGTGTGTGTGTGTGTGTGTGTGTGTGTGTGTGTACATGTGCACATGCCTGTGTAGACTTACTGTAACTATGTGTCTGATTCACTGGAGCCATGAGCATCCATGCCTAGAATGTGGGAACCAATCAGTGGGACAAAGAGGTTCTGGAAACCCAATCTACCTCCCTGCTACTTTCTGAATCCCCAAGCCCCTGGTTAAAATTTGCCCATAAGACAGCTCCTGACCAAGTGATCCTAGTGATTCTGAAGAGTAAACAAAAAGAGCAAATTAGAAGGCCAGAAAGGCCTCTCTCAACACCAGGAGAGCAGCAGACGGCCACCCCGAGGCTCCCTGGACTCTGCTGGAAGCCACACTCCTGGCTTCCTCATGCACAAGCACTTGTTCATCCTACTTAGCGTTCACTGCTGAACCTGCTCCTTCCGCAGGCCAGTGGCACCACTGTAATTAATATTCAGTGGGCATTGCCACTGCACACTCAAAGCCTGGGCTTCCAGCCTTTTCAAATCGAATTCAGACCAAAGTAATCTTTACCCTTGCATTTGGGTTCAGACAGCAGCCGTTGTTAGGATTGCAGAATACGGTTTATTAGCATTTATTGAACAGCAAAGGAGCCCGGCACCATAGTAGTTGTCACTGGATCTGTGATTTTTAAACTAAAATTAACAAACCAGTAGGACATGAATATTGGTGCAGGAAGGAGGGCCACTTAAAAAGAACTGTAATTTATTCCCACACAAGACTATATGCAGATGGAGTGGAGGACTTTGAGGCTTTAAAGGAAGCAGCCATCTGGTTAATACGACTCAGGCACTATTTGATCACTCGTTTGAAAGACTTAGTCACCTTTCCTTATTTATGGATCTAGAGGGAGAAGTAAAGTGTAAGGAGGCCTTGGTTCAGATCCTGGACTAATCCAGTGTCTGACCTTGAGCAAATTACTTCATCTCCCCAGGACTCAGCTCATCTTCAAACTGAAAGTTAACAAGATCAGTAGTATTCAAACAATATTCCTCAAAACTACTTGGAAAATGCAACCAGGGTTGAAAGGGTCAGATCTCCTGTCCTACATGACAAAGAGCAGCTCTTATCTGACAGCTTCATATTCCAGGCTTTCCCCTAAGATTTTATGTGGAAAAGGTGCTTCATTTTATTCTATAAGATGTAAGTTTGAAGCCACACTCTGACCTCTAAAATTAAAATCGTCCACAACCCTAGAATCGATGTGGTGAGAACTGAGATGATGTAAGAAATACACCACATCAGTATAGAAGCAGCTATAGTAATCTATCTTGATGGCCCAAAGAGATAAGAGAGATACAAGAAAGAAGAAATTAAGTGAGAAATCTAGGCAAAGCAGAGAGGATATCCAGAAATGCTACTAATGACCATGGGTATGCAAGCAGAGTGCATGGAGGACCTGAAACCATAACTTGGGGGGATATACAGGTTTTACTTAATAATTTATATAGCTCAGCAGTAATCTATGGCAGATTTTTAGGGGGCAGATGAAAGATCCCTTGATTCAGGCTGGTAGATCGAAATCAGTAAGACTTTCTGGGGAAGTGCCTCCAAGATGGCTGAAGAGAAGTATGGTGAGCAGACTCTGCCACAGAGAAGAACCAGGGAGGATCCGGGGAAGATGGCGACCAGGTGAGCAGCAAGGGAGCGAACCTCCTTAATAAACACCACCAGCTCGAGACAGACTTGGCGAGTGTGAATGCCGGGACCTCGGCTGGGAAGTTTAAACTGGGCGTATTTCTCTGAGATGTCGGGGGAGATGTGGTAGGGCGGACCACGCTGCCGGGGCGAGACGTGGGAAAGCCCCAGACGCTGGGAGCCAGGGACGATCCCCGCGGGGAAGAAGCTTGGCTCCGTCCAAGCGCAGTGGGAGCGCGGCCGCCTCGGTCCCTCCCGCCTCCCGAGCTGGTGCAGCCCCCCGGCGACTCCCGACAGAGATCGGCTTCCTAGCGGCGGAGACGCCCGGCAATCCCACGTTTCACGCGTGTCGGGCAGGCCGCGCGGAGAGCCCCAAACGCCGCCGGGAGCGGAGAGAAAGATTTACTGGGTCCTAGCGCCCTGACAGCACGGACGGCTCAATCCCTCCCGCCTCCCGAGCCGGCGCAGCCCCCAGGCGACTCCCGACAGAGATCGGCTTGTTAGCGGCGGAGACGCCCGGCAATCCCACGTTTCGCACATGTCGGGCGGGCCGCACGGAGGGCCCCAAACGCCGCCGGGAGCGGAGAGAAAGATTTGCTGGGTCCTAGCGCCCCGAGAATACAGACAGCTCGATCCCTCCCGCCCCCCGACCCGGCGCAGCTCTCCGGCGACTCCCGACAGAGATCGGCTCTCTGGCGGCAGCAACACCCAGCGGTCTCACGTTTCGTGCAGGTCGGGCGGGCCGCGTAGAAAGCCCCAAAGGATAGATTGGCACCTTGGAACCTTCATGCCTGCAGGGACTCCAATAACTGGTGAGATATCGGCGCTCGCGACCAGATCACCGAGTGGGGGAGGAGATCCATCCCTATACCTGCAGGGAACCCTGGGAGGGTGGGGGAGCAGTCTTACACACCTCACCCAGGTCACTAGGTAGGGAGTATCTAACCAAT
>PVLD010033610.1:0-13491 GCA_004027595.1 Dinomys branickii
TATTTGATCAATATATTATGTCCTCTAAGGTATTAATTTTTATTAATTTTATATATTTTTATTATTTTCTAAATATCCTGCAGTTAAAATTCTGATTTTCTTTTATTTATTTATTTATTTATATTTTTTTAAAAAAATAAAAGTACAAAAACATATTAACAAACAGACACCAATTAGCATAAAAAATAGTACAATCACAACTGATCTATAGACAAGGTGACATGGTCTCAACAGTGGTTATTGCTTTATCCATTGATATCTTCGAAGTGTAAATATATGAACCCATATATAGACATGCAAAATTGGTCAGACCATTAATCCTCTCAACAACATAAAAACACAGAAACCAAACATCCAAAGACAGAAAACAAAACAGGCAAACAACAACAACAAAAAAAAAAGAAAAAAAAGAAAACAATAGTTGCTGCTTTGCATATTGATATCTTCGAAGTGTGTGTTCAGGATAATACATACAGACATACAATATTGATCAAATAATCCGTCATCAATTATTCCTTAGCATTAAGTGATATAATACAATAGTAGAACCATGTTAGCCCTCCTGCATATATGTATATTCATATATACATACATACATTTCTGTCTCTTTCTTTTCTCCTTTCCCTCGTACCATCAAAATTCTGATTTTCAGTTGGAATGGTGTTAGTTAAAAGAGAAACTTTAGCATTTTTATAAAAGTTTTGCTTCCTTATAAGGAGATAGTTAAATGTATACCATACTGAAATTTTAACAATTGTTGAACTACTAATTATGGCCTAGTTTATGAGCCATTTTTATGCTAAAAACATAACATAAAAAAGTTATTCTGAATTTTCAGGTTATAGAGTGAGCTATTTGTGTGTGTTTGTGTGTGTGTGTGTGTGTGTGCAATCAGTGAGACAATGTTATAAATACTTTCCTATACATATACATACCTGTATAGGTAGAGAGATATAGTGTTTCCAGAACACAGTTGTTGACATCTTATACATATAAGGGTCAGTGGTATATAAAATTTACTCTTAAGTTTGCCCACAAAGATTATCCCACTAATTTCTAAATTTAAATACAGTGCAGAATACAAACTCTCATTATAACTTAAACAGTAATAATAATACTTTAAAACCATACTTAAAATCTCTCTCTTAACCCCAACAAAGTTCAAATTTCAGAATATTTACAAAATAATAAAGATAAAATACAATGAATGAGATTAGACTACAGCAATTCTTAGATGATGGACATATATACCTGTGCGTGTCCAGGACAGTGAATATATATATATATATATATATATATATATATATATATTACTATTTCTTCATCCCAGAGACATTTTCTTGTACTACACATCAGAATAGTTTCTCTTCCATTTGTGAGGTACTCTACCTCCCAAACATTACTATTGCTTTTCTTCTTCTTTATCTGACTTATATAATGTATACGTTTTTTCTGCTTTTTAAATCTTAAAAGTCTTTTTGCATTTTTATTCATGGAAGCTTTTCTTCCACATTGTAGTGGATTGACAACTGGTGGTCAGCTTATAACCCCCAGGTGAACTGAGTAAGTGTGATGCTAGATGTGGAAGGTCCACCTGGGGACTGTTGTCAGCAGCGCAAGAGGCAGAACTGGAAAAGGAGATGGAGGCTGTTGGGAGCATAGAAAGGCTGTTGGAGCTGGTGGACGCTGTTAGGATCTATTGGTTTTGTTGGAGGAGCTCGCCATACTGGCTTTCACGATGAAGTTGGCTGTTTTCATCCTCCGAGAAGCTTGGGACCTCATTGGCCCTGAGAATAGCCTTGGTTCACTTTGGGGGAGCTCTGGTCCTCACTTTGAGCATCACTTCCTGGCTCCAGAGTGGAAGATGATACACTGCCAATCTCCTGGAGAAGCTCACTATGTTGGCTTCCCTGATGGGAACCTGGCCTTCTTGATCATTGGAGGAGCTTGGGACCTCACTGTTGCTGAGGGTGGCTGTGGTAATTTTGCGGGGAGCTCTGGCTTCTCTGAGCATCGTTCCTGGCCCCAGTGCAGATCCCTCAGCCTGCTAACACAGATCCTTCAGCCTGCTGGCACAGACTTTCTAGATTCCACCACTGACCTTTGGGCCTTCCCAATGCAGAGCTGTGAAACAGGCCTGCATGAGATATTGTTATGGGCTCTGGGCTTCCAGCTGGATTCATGGAAGCATGTTATGAGCTCTGGGTCTTAAGTTGGACTCACGCAGGATGTTATCACAGGATCCAGGCCCTCAGCTGGATTGTTGGTCTATGTTGTGTGGAGAGATTTCCTGCACTCTTTTGTATATTATTCTTTGGGTGACTATTATAAATAATCTTATAAAATATTTGTCCTGTATTATATATTGTTTCACCTTGCAAAAATAGCCCCTAAACAAAAACACACATCAACCATTGTAATTTTAGCTATATATTTTGTTTCACTGTTTCTAATTTGATTGTTGGTTAGACAATACTATTTCTAATGTCCACCCTCTTCATTTTGTCTTATTGTGTTGCTTTGTGTCTACTATTTGAATACTCATTTTATTCACTTTGATTTTTGATTACTTATTCCAAACATGAAGCACTTAGGGAACTTTTTTTCTAAGGTCTGTTTTTCTCTAGTTTCTTCATTTATCTTTTTCTTGATGTGTTTTTCTCCTTTGCTTTAATACATTCACATTTTATATATATTATATATTGTCATATCATAATATGTAATATATAGTAATATATAATATGCCCATCAGTAGTCATAAAAATTCTTGCTGAAAAGTGACATATCATAGAAATAGTTGAAACCTGAATTTCTCTTCTCTTAAATGTATGGTAGAAAATACTTTTACGTATACACAGGATCTTGTGCTTACTTATATCTTAAAATATATCTCTATTGAAGTTGCTTATTTCTACAGTATTTTCCCACTACATTATTTGTGTTTAAAGAATTTTTCCTAGGAAGAGTATATGTCCAAATTTTCCCATCAAGATGTTTCTAATTAAAGGGATTCTTGGAATTATGAAGTCCTTTCCAAGGACTCAATCTGCAGTACAATAACTCCAGGGGCTTATTGAAAATAAACAGCTTGGGTTCTTCCCTACATGTACTGAATCTAAATTAATGAGGATGAATATAAGGAATGCGCACTTCAACATTTAGTCTTGGGTCATCCTTGAAGGTATCTTGCTCATCTCAGAGTTTGTAGTGTCCAATAATAGAGACAGTGTTCAAGAAGGAAGTAATTAAGGTTACAATAATAGTATATGTATTGGCCAAAGAAGGTGCCATCAGGAGTTAAACTTCAGTTAAACATCAGTTTTCCTCTTCCTAGTCTAATGAAACACTATAGTGTTTTATTAAATCCTCCCATGAGTTTTCTTTGGTTTGTTCATCGTCTGGATCATAAAATGATCTCAATGAAGCAGGGAAACCTCTCATTTGATGAAAACTTTGAACTAAAAATACTTGACTTGAAATACCTTGCAGGTGATTGGTAATGATTTGGCTCCAGAAGTAGTATTACCAATAATCAACTGTTGATAACCTCTGATAAATTTAGATTTGGCAGACTGCTTAGTTGGAAAAGACAGGAGTTAATTACAGGAACCATAATGCTGTGGAAAACATTGGCATTGGTGTCCCTCAGATATATGTTTGAGTCCTATCCCTGTCTATTACTCTTGGAAGTGCAATAGCTTCCATGAGCTGTTGTAATGATACAATGAGATTATGCACTTAGATAATTAAGCATGGAGTATGTACTCACAAATGGTAAAATTACTTTAATTATTATAAATGAGTTGATAAAGTTTGAATAAATACTTATGTTTGGGCTACTATGGTTTAATAATGGTGTATATAAGCACAGATATTTTAGTATAAATTAGTAGACTACTTATGACTAAAAATAATTGAAATGTGAAAATATTTTTTTACATAATAAACACTTAGAGACATGAGTAAAGGAAGAGTATATGTCCAAATTTTCCCATCAAGATGTTTCTAATTAAAGGGATTCTTGGAGTTATGAAGTCCTTTCCAAGTGCTCAGCAGGAAAGGATGGTGTTGCTTAACTTGGCAGAAGAGCTTGTTCTCTTCAGTGAGAACAGAGCATATCAATCAGACATTTGAAAGAATATGTCAAGATTTCAGAAGAACCAGCCCCCAGAAGCCCTTTTATCTTGAACACATAAATGACAATGAAGATCGCATAAAATATATATATGTATAAACACACACACACACGCAGGATAGTAAGATAATTATACTACTAATTTCTGTTGGTTTGTTGGAAGGAACAGTTAATGCTTAATTTTTTTCTTAATTTTTGACCAATTTTGCATGCTTATATTTGATAATCTGAATAACTACTTTGAAGATAACAATATGCAATATAACAACTATTGTTGATTTCCTCTCATCTTTTTTTGAAATTCTGTATCACTTTTAGTGCTTTTTAAATTTTATTCTCTTTAAAATTAAAAAAGTGATGAGAGAGACTTTAGAGACAATCTCTACATCGGTAGGAAGATGAAATTGTACTGCGCTTTCTTGCTTCAGTTTGGCTGAGGAATCTAGTTCTTGCTTACTGCTACTATCTCCATTAAACATGAGTCAAATATAAAATTTGGGAAAACTTTGATAAACTGTGCTATAAAATTAGAACATCTAATAGATCTTTGCATTTGTGACCAAATTTGGTATTTGTCTGAACTATCCCTCTAGGAATTTGGCCTATTGTATATAAAAAATTCTTAAATTTGTATTTATTTTTATCAATATTACTTCACCATTATGTTTTTTATTTTAAATATAAAAGAACAAAAACACATTAATAAACAGACATTCATTTACAAAATAGCACAAGAACAATGCAAGCAATACTGAATTATAGACAAGGTGACAGGAAATTAACAGTGGTTGCTGTATTACAGATTGATAACTTCAAAGTGGTTACTCAGGAATATAGCAGTGCAATTTGTAATAGCTAAATTGTGGAAGCAACCCATCCACTGAGTGAATTGGATAAAGTAAATATGGCATTTTTATATAATGGAATATTATTCAGCTATAAAGAAAGATAAACTTGAGACTTTTATAGGTAAATGATCACAACTGGAGACCATACTCATAAGTGAAATAAATCAGAGCTGCATGTATAAGCAGCGTATTGTCTCACTAGTGTAAGAACCTGAAAGAGTCACCATTATGTTTTATAGTTTGATTGGTTTGAGTTTTGGAGGGGTCTTTTGTTGTTGTTGATTTGTTCATTGGGTCGTACTAGGGGTCAAACCGAAGCTTGTACATGCTGGGAAAGCACTCTGTCACTGAGCTGTATCCCCAGCCCACCACTGGATTCTGATGGTGAAGCAATTATGTAGTCATATGTTAGATTAGGTAAACATTTTCCTTTATTCTCTGCTGGAGTAAATCAATATTTCCCGTTTGGGTTGAATTCATACAGAGGTTAGATCTCGATAAATTTTTCTTCTCTCACCATGTAAATTTTCTCTTCCTTCTAGAACACTGCACAATCCAGTGGCCCTTTACCATGTTTACTGTGTTCTGTGATGTCACTCTTGACTTTCCCCCTCCTCTCAGCCCCTGTTTAGTACATCCATTCTGTGGGAACATTTCCCTGCGGGGCACTTTCTCTGTCATCCCATGTTTCCCTGCAAAAATGACTGACAAACCGAGGACTGCAACAAAGAAGCATATTCTTTTATTTATTTATTTTATTTTAAAGGTAAAAGAAGAGAAACAGATTAACAAACAAACAGACAGAAACAAAACAACACCCAAACAACAGAAGCAATACAGAATTTCAGAGAAGGGGATAGGAAATTAACAATGGCTGCTGTATTACACATTGTTATCTTCAAATTGGTTACTCAGTTAAATGAATATTGGCATGTAAGATCGATCAAACAATTAAACATGAGCTGTTCTGCATAAGAAATCAATAGAAATCAGTAGTACAACCCTCAGAGCTATCCTGTGTATACATACTTTTCCCTTCTTTCTTTACTCTTTTCCCTCATCCCAGTTGTTCTTTCCTTTTGAACTGTTTCTTTCCCTTTCACAATGTCTATTGTACCTTTCAGATTTTATTTACTCTTTCAGGCACTTACACTAGTCTTCTATCTAGAACATATAAAGAATTTTTAAAAATCAGCGCCCCCCCCAAATTTAAAGACCCAATACAGTAATAGGCATCTGAGATGAATATGCACTTCTCTGATAAAGAAATACAAATGGCAAATAAATACATGGAAAACATGTTCAACATCATTGTCATTGAAGAAATGCAAATTAAAACAACACTAAAACTCCATTTCAACCCAGAAAGAATGGCCATCACCATGAAATCAACCAATAAGAAATGCTGGCAAGGCTGTGAGGGAAAAGGAACCCTTCTCCACTGCTTGTGGGAGCATAGACTGGTGCAACCACTGTGGAGATCAGTCTGGAGATTCCTCAGTAAACTAGGATTAGAGGTCCCATTCAACCCAGCTATTTCCCTTTTGGGTGTTTTTCCAGAAGAAATAAAAACATCATACCACAGTGATACATGTGCATCCATGTTTAGAGCTGTGCAATTTGCAATAGCTAAATCATGGAAGTAACCCAAATGTCCATCCACTGAGGAGTGGATAAAAAGATGTGATATTTTTACATAATGGAATATTACTCAGCTGTAAAGAAAGCTATAAAGAAAGATAAACTTGAGGCTTTCATAGGTAAATGGATGCAACTGGAGACCATACTCATAAGCAAAGCTTGTCTTCAGACAAGCACCAGTTTTTGCCTTCACCTTGGACACCATCTGCTGTCTTCCAGCGCAGATCCTCAGCTACTATGGCAGACCAGTTGGCTTCCTGATATGTACATGAATTGGACACAGCAGTAAGCTGCAGGCCTTCAAATGGATCTTTCAGTCTCCAGTGAGTACACAGACCCTCTTCACACTTCCACATCTTAGTCTGTGGGTGGCCATTGTAAACCATGCTTGTGAATTCTTTATTTGTGTGTGTGTTTTTGAGACAGGGTCTCACTATGCATTTCAGGCTGGCCTTGAGTTCACTTTGTAGGCCAGGCTGACCTTGAACTTGTAATGATCCTCCTGACTCAGCCTTCCAAGTGCTGAGATTACAGGTGTGCATCATCACACCCAGCACATGAATTCTTATATACTTATATACATTACATAAACAGAAGCAGGGTTAAAAACCACATGATCATATAAGTAGATGCAGAAAAGGCTTTTGAGAAAACCCAACACCCTTTCATGATAAAAAAAAAACTGAACAAAACAGATATGGAAAGACCATACTTGAATATGATAAAAGCTATACATGACAAACCAATAGCCAGTGTCATACTAAATGGAGGACAACTAAAGGCAATCTCCCTAAAACAGGGGACAAACCAAGGATATCCACTACCACTACTTTCATTTAACATAATACTTAAAACATGAGCCAGAGCAATCAGGCAACAGAAAAAAATAAAAGGGATATATACAGGAAAGGAAGAATTTAAATTATCATTATTTACAGATGACATGATATTCAACATAGAAGATGCAAAGAACTCTACCCCCAAACTCTTAGATTAATAACTAATCAGCAAGGGGGTGGGATAAAAATCAACACAGAAAAAACAATTGGCCTTTGCATATACCAAAATTGAACTCAAAGAAAAGGAAATTCTGACAGCTATGCTATTCACAGTACTTCAGGAAAAATGAAATGTCTAGGAATTAACCTAACCAAGTAAGTGAAAATCCTCTGCAACAATTTCACTTTTTTAAGAGCTTTTGAAAACATTTAAAGAAATCATCTGAGTTTCAAAGGTTTGTTCTTGGCATAATTCACTGAAGCACTACTTATAATAGAGAAACTATAATGATATGGAAAACTTCAGTAAATTATAGTCATTTACACCATAAAATATTCTGCACCTAGTACAAATTTTGTTATCAATATAAATGAAATATTTAAATATTAAAGTATGTATTCATAATACATAAATGCATAACACACATAACACATAAATAATACATAATACATAAGTATATAATTTATAATGTGAATATCAATAAAATATTCTACATTTGGTATAAATCATGTTATCTAAGAATACTTAATAACAACAGAAAAGACTTCTGGGAAGATGGCGACCAGGTGAGCACCAAAGAGGAATCCTCCCAAAGAGAGATCTCTAGCTCGAGACAGGCTCGGCATGTGTGGGTGCCAGGTCCACAGCTGCAAAATTCCAACTGAACGTGTTGCGCTACCCAAGCCTCAGCAGGGCGGATCAATTTTGCCGCTGCGAGGAGCAGGTGGGCCCGGAGAGCTGGGCGCCCAAGGCACTTGGTGCGGCATGCAGGCGGTGGCTTGGCTGAGTGCGCACAACCTGAGGGCGCCGCGCCGGGACGGTCCCTCCCATCTCCAGACCCTGTGTGGCTCACCAGTGGCTGCGGCCAGAAATTGGCTTTTTGGCGGTTGCGGAGCGGGGCGGACTCAGAGCCCGCACTCCTCGGGCAGAATGCGCTAATCCGGGCTGCGGACCGGGGTCCCACTCAGGTCCCCGTCCCCACAGTCAGCGCCCTCCTTGGCCTGAGCGTGGGCACTGCGGCGGCTGCGAGAGCGCTGAGGAGGCAGGGAAGCGCCGGGGAGCGGTGGATCACGGGTGGGACATGAGATATTGGCACTTTGGAGCTCTCCTGCCCGCACAGATTCCAGAATGGGTGAGCCGATTGTGGGCCGCAACCGGATCTCTGAGTCGGGGAGAAACTCGACCCAGGGAGATACACCTGAGCGGCACTCCTGCCTGCACGATCCCAGGGACGGGTGAGTTGTTTGGACACCCCAGCTGGATTTCTGAGTCGGGGAGAAGCTCCACCCAGCGAGGGACATCCGAGTGGCCCTACTGACTGCACGGACCCTGGGATGGAAGAGCTGGGTGGGAGCCCCGACTGGATATTTGAGTGGGGGAGGAGCTCCACCCAAGGAGGAACACCTGAGCGGCCCTCTGCCTGCATGGTCCCTGGGGTGGCAAGCTGTTTATGTGCCCCAGCCAGGTCTCTGGGTAGGGAGTAGCTTGGCCCACAAAACAGCATATGAGCAGTCTATTGAGCAGAACGCTCAGCAGAAAGCTTAAGGGACATTCTCCCAAAGAGAAGGAGTCATTGGAGCAGCCTCTGCAACAGACCTTTGCCTGGTGAACTGCCTGGGTAATTTATAGCTCAATATTTTGAATCTGATATCCAAAAATGGGAAGACAGAAGAACAAAATGCAGTCTCAGAACTCAACCCCACCCAGAACAAGTCCTGGATGCGAGGATACAGGGGAACTAGGAAGCCACACACCTGCAAGTTCTGAAATGATTGCATCCGAGATAAAGAAACAACTCCATCAGGCCATAGAAGAGATTAAAGCAGAAATAAACCACATACCTGCAATAATCTGTCAGACAAAAAATGAACTGAAAACTATAATGGAAGAAATGTTCCGTACACATAGAGAAGAAATAGATAAAAGAATAGAAGAACGTAGGAAACAAATGCAAACGTTACAAGAGCAATTTAGGAATGAATTACCATGAATGAAACAGGTCCAAAGAGATAGCCAGGAATTGAAAACTTCCATTGAAAGCTTGCAAAACCGCTTAAATGAAACCGAAGATAGAATTTCAGACCTTGAAGACAGCATGGCAGCTTATGAGCGTGAAAGGAAGGATCTCATAAAATCATCAAAGACACAAGAAAAGTCAATCCAACAGCTGCAAGATAAGGAAAAACGAAATAATATTCGAGTAATAGGAGCCAATGAAACAGCAGGAGACAACACAAATGATATAAAAAGAATATTTCCTGGAATAATAGCAGAAAATTCCCCAAACAAGGTAAAAGATACTGAAGTACAGTTAGTCGAGGCATATCAAACCCCAACGAGCCATAACCCAAACAAAACCACACGCACACATATAATAGTCAAGATCCCAGATATCCAGCAAAAGAACACAATATTAAAAGCTGCTAGAGAAAATAAACAGATCAACTATAAAGGAAAGCCCATCAGAATCACAGCAGACTTCTCAGCAGAAACCATGAAATTAAGAAGAGCTTGGAGCGAGGTATTACAGATTCTGAGACAAAACTGCTTCCAACCCTGACTGATGTATCCTGCAAAACTATCCTTCAAATTCAATGGAGAAATAAAACATTTCCATGACAAAGAACAACTGAAGAACTTCATGAGTGCTAAACGAGCATTGCAAGAAGCACTAAAAGATATTCTAGACAGAGAAAAAAATGACCACAATTTCAAGAACAGCAATACAAAGAAACCCTCAAGCAGAACAAGTAAACAGATAGCAAAAGTAGGAAAACAACAAGTAAATAACATGACTAGAATAAGCCAACATATAACCATTATAACCATTAATGTAAATGGCCTCAATTCACCAGTCAAAAGAAAAAGATTGGAAGAGTGGATTAAGGAACACAATCCAACGATATGCTGTATACAGGAAACACACTTTACTCAAAAGGAAATCCACAGGCTGAAAGTTAAAGGATGGAAAACAATTCTTCATGCAACAGGTCCCCAGAAAAAAAACAGGGGTAGCTATTATGTTTCCAGGCAATATAAACTTCAAACCAAAAACAATCAAAAGAGATAAAGAAGGCCATTACATACTAGTTAGGGGAAAGCTGCAAGAGGAAGAGATAACAATCCTAAACATTTATGCACCAAACAATGGAGCACCAAACTTTACAAGACAAGTTTTAACAGACGTGAAAAATCAACTAATAACACTATTTTAGTGAGGGACCTAAACACCCCTCTGACACAAAGAGACAGGTCAACTGGACAGAAATTAAGCAAAGAAATAACAGACCTGAACCAAAAATGTGAACAAATGGACTTAGTAGATGTATAAAGTGTTCCACCCCAAACATCAGAATACACATTTTTCTCAGCTGCACATGGGTCTTTCTCTAAAATTGACCACATTCTAGCTCATAGAGCATATCTACATAAATGCAAAAGAATTGAAGTTATCCCATGCATATTATATGACTACAGTGCAATGAAATTGGAAATTACTGACAAAGGGAACTCCAAAAGCCGCATAAACACTTGGAAATTAGACGGCAACCTCCTGAACAACCAATGGGTCACACAAGAAGTTAAAGAAGAAATTAAAAAATACAAAATAAATGAAAATGCAAGTACACCCTACCTGAGTCTGTGGGATGCAATGAAAGCAGTCCTCAGAGGGAAATTTATAGCAATTAACTCATATATAAAGAAAACAGAAAGACAGCAAATAAATAGCCTAATACTACACCTCAAACTCTTAGAAAAAGAGCAACAAGCCAAACCAATAGCCCAAAGAAGGGAGGAGATTATAAAACTCAGGGCAGAAATTAATGAAACTGAGATGAAGAAAACTGTACAAAAAATAAGTGAATCAAAGAGTTGGTTCTTCGAAAGAATACATAAAATTGATATACCCCTAGCCAACCTTATCAAAAAAAGAAGGGAAATAACTCAAATTCATGCAATAAGGAATGAAAAGGATGAAATCACTACAGATCCAAAAGAAATCCAAGAGATCACTAATACCTACTTTGAAAATCTTTACTCCTATAGGATAGAAAATTCAGAAGAAATGGACAGATTCCTAGAAAGGTACAAATTACCAAAACTGAATCAGGAAGACTCAAAAATCCTGAACAACCCAATATCAATTAACGAGATTGAAGATGTCATAAAAAACTTACCAACTAAGAAAAGCCCAGGCCCTGATGGATTCACAGCAGAATTCTACAAAACATTCAGAGAAGATCTAATGCCAACACTCCTCAAACTATTCAGTGAAGTCAAAAAGGAAGCAACTCTCCCTAACACATTTTGGGAGGCAAGTATCATACTGATACCAAAACCAGAGAAGGACCCAACCAAGAAATAGAACTATAGGCCAATCTCTCTAATGAACATAGATGCAAAGATACTCATCAAAATACTAGCAAATAGAATACAGCGAATCATAAGGAAAATTATACACCACGACCAGGTAGGATTCATCCCAGGAATGCAGGGATGGTTCAATATTCGCAAATCAATTAATGTAATGCATCATATCGATACAGCCAAAGACAAAAACCACATGATCATCTCAATAGATGCAGAAAAGGCTTTCGATAAAGTCCAACATGCATTCATGTTAAAAACCTTAGAAAATATAGGAATACATGGCCTGTACCTCAATCTGATCAAAGCCATCTATGACAAACCAACAGCCAACATCATACTAAATGGACAAAAACTGAAAACTTTCACTTTAAAGTCAGGAACAAGACAAGGATGTCCATTATCACCACTCCTATTCAACATAGTTCTGGAAGCATTAGTCAGAGCAATTAAGCAAGAGAGAGAAATAAAAGGAATAAGGATAGGAAAGGAAGAAGTAAAACTATCACTATTTGCAAATGACATGATACTATACATGGAGGACCCCAAAAACTCCACAAGAAAACTCCTGGAATTAATTGACAAATTCAGCAGCATAGCTGGATACAAAGTCAACACCCAAAAATCAACAGCATTCCTATACACGAACAACAAACAGACTGAGAGTGAAATTGAGGAAACAATACCTTTTGCAATAGCATCCAAGTAATTGAAATACTTAGGAATCAATCTAACAAAGAATGTAAAAGATTTCAGTACTTTGAAAAAAGAGATTGAAGAGGATTTCAATAAATGGAAAAACATACCCTGCTCATGGTTAAGAAGAACCAACATTGTGAAAATGGCCATACTACCAAAACTGTTGTATAGATTCAATGCAATTCCCATTAAACTACCATTAGCATACTTCACAGATCTAGAGAAAAAATGCCTTAAATTAATCTGGAACCAGAAGAGACCCAGAATAGCAAAAGCAATCATGGGCAACAAGGACAAGTCAGGTGAAATCATAATCCCTGACCGGAAATTATACTACAAAGCTACTGTAATAAAATCAACCTGGTACTGGCTAAAAAGCAGACCTGAGGATCAATGGAACAGACTGGAAGATGCAACCACAACGAAAAACACACTCAGCCACCTAGTATTTCACAAAGGGGCCAACTAAACTCACTAGAAAAAAGGATGACCTGTTTAATAAATGGTGCTGGAAAAACTGTCTTACCTCTTTGCCGAAAACTGAAAGTAGACCCAAGTCTATCACCATGCACCAAACTCAGGTCAAAATGGATTATAGACCTCAACATTAAAACAGAAACTCTAAACCTATTGGAAGAGAAAGTAGGTAAAAATCTTGAAGACATAGGAGTAGGCAGAGAGTTCATGAACAAAAATGAAACTGCAAGGGAAACACTTTAAAGAATCAATAATTGGGACCTCATCCTACTGAAAAGTTTTTGCACATCTAAAGAAATCACCAGCAAAGTAAAAAGAAAACCC
>PVLD010033611.1:0-13492 GCA_004027595.1 Dinomys branickii
TAGGACCCAGCAAATTCCTCTCTCCTCTTCCGGCGGCTTTTGGGGCCCTCCGCGCGGCTCGCCCGACACGCGCGAAACGTGGGACCGCCGGGCGTCTCCGCCGCTAGCAAGCCGATCTCTGTCGGGAGTCGCCGGGGGGTTGCACCGTCTCGGGGGGGCGGGAGGGCCCGAGGCGGCCGCGCTCCCACTGCGCCTGGACTGATCCCCGCTTCTTCCCCGCGGGGATCGTTCCCGGCTCCCTGCGTCTGGGACTTTCCCACGTCTCGCCCTGGCAGCCTGGTCCGCCCTACCACATCTCCCCCGGCATCTCAGAGAAATACGCCCAGTTTAAACTTCCCAGCCGAGGTTCCGGCATTCACGCTCACCAAGTCTGTCTCAAGCTGGTGGTGTTTATTAAGGAGGTTCGCTCCCTTGCTGCTCACCTGGTCGCCATCTTCCCCGGATCTCTATTTTTCATTTTTTTTATTTTTTATTTGTTTGTCTTTTTGAGACAGGGTCTTGCTTTGCAGTTCGGGATGGCCTGGAGCTGGCTTTGTAGCCTAGTCCGGTCTCAAACTCACAACGATCCTCCTGTCTCAGCCTCCCCAGCGCTGGGATTACAGGTGTGCACTACCATGCCTGGCAAGAACAGAATGTTAAAAGCTGCTAGAGAAAAGAAACAGATCACTTATAAAGGAAAATCCATCAGAATCACGGCAGTCTTCTCAACACAAGCTATCCAATGGAGAAGAGCTTGGAGTGAAGTACTACAGGTCCTAAGACAAAACAGCACCCAACCAAGATTGATTTATCCTGCAAAACTGTCCTTCAACTTTAACAGAGAAATAAAATATTTCCACGACAAAGAGCAACTGATGAAATTCATGAGTGCCAAAGCATTCTTCCTAAAAGTACTAAAAGATATTATATACTGGAGAAAAAATGACCACAATTTCAAGAACAACAATAGAAATGAACCCTCAAGAAGAGCAAACAATTAAATGGTAGAAAAAGTCAGAAACCAACAGCAAGTAAATAACATGACAATGATAAGCCAACACATATCAGTATAACTAAAAATGTAAGTGGCCTCAATTCACCAGTCAAAAGAAACAGACTGGCGGAGTGGATTAAGAAACAAAATCCAATGATATTCTGTAGGCAGGAAACGCATTTTACTTGAAAGGAAATCCACAGATTGAAAGTCAAAGGATGAACAGCAGTTTTCCATGCAAAAGGAACCCAGAAAAAAGCAGCAGTAGCTATTATGTTTGTGGACAATGTAAACTTCAAACCAAGAACAATCAAAAGAGATAAAGAAGGCCACTACATTCTTGTTAGGAGAAAACTGCAAGAGGAAGAGATAACAATCCTAAACATGTATGCACCCATTATTGGAGCCCCAAACTATATAAGGCAAATCTTAACAGACATGAAAGCCCAAATAATTAATAACATGATTATAACACTCCTTTGACACAAAGAGATAGGTCAACTGGACAAAAAATCAGTGAAGAAATAATAGACATGATCCAAATCTGTAACAAATGAACTTAGTGGATGTATACCAAGTGTTTCTCCCCATAACATCAGAATAGAAATTGTTTTGGCTGCACATGAGGCTTTCTCTAAACTAGACCACATTCTAGCCCATACAGCATACCTATCTAAATGCAAAATAACTGAAATTATCCCATGCATATTATCTGACCACAGGGCAATGAAATTGGAAATTACTGACAAAAGGAACTCCAAAAACTAGATAAACACTTGGAAATTAAACAATAACCTCCTGAACAACCAATGGGTCACAGAAGAAATTAAAGAAGAAATTAGAAAATACCTACAAACTAATAAAAATGTAGATATAACTTATTGGAATCTGTGGGATGTGGTGAAAGCAGTCCTCAGAGGGAAATTTATAGAGGTGAACTCACATGTAAGGAAAACAGAGAGAGAACAAATAAATAGCCTAATGCTGTACTTCAAACTTTTAGAAAAAGAAGAATAACTCAAGCCCAAAGCCCAAAGAAAGAAGGAGATTATAAAGATCAGGGCAGAAATTAATGCAATTGAGATGAAAAAACTTACAAAAACTAAATGAATCAAAGAGTTTGTTCTTTGAAAGAATAAATAAAATTGATAAATTCCTACCCAACCTTATCAAAAAAAGAAAGGAAAAAGCTCAAATTCACTCAATAAGGAATGAAAACAATGAAGTTACTACAGATCCCACAGAAATTAAAAAGATCATTAATACCTAATTTGAAAATGTTTACTCCCATAGAATAGAAAACTCAGAAGAAATGGACAGATTCCTAGATATGTATGAATTACCAAGGTTGAGTGAAGAAGATATAAAAATTCTGAATAACCCAATATCAATTAATGAGATTGAAAATATGATTTAGAACCTACCAACAAAGGAAAGCCCAGGCCCTGATGGATTCACAGCAGAAGTTTACAAGAAATTCAGAGAAGATTTAACACCAACACTCCTAAAACTCTTCAGTGAAATTGAAAAGGAAGCAATTCTCTCTAACTCATTTCTGGAGGCAAGTATTATACAGATACCAAAACCTGAGAAAGACCCAACAAGAAAGAGAACTACAGAACAATGTACCTAAAGAATATAGATGCAAAGATACTTAATAAAATACTAGCAAATAGAATGCAGCAAATCATCAAGAAAATCATACATCATGACCAGGTTGGATTCATTTCAGGAATGCAGGGAAGGTTCAATATTCACAAATCAATAAATATACACCATATCGATAGAGCCAAAGACAAAAACCACATGATCATCTCAATAGATGCAGAAAAAGCTTTTGACAAAGTCCAAAATGCATTCATGATAAAAATTCTACAGAAAATAGGAATAAATGGCCTCTACCTCAATCTGATCAAAGCCATCTATGACAAACCAACAGCTAACATCATACCAATGCACAAAAACTGAAAACTTTTAAAGTCAGGAACAAGACAAGGATGGCCATTGTCACCACTCCTGTTCAACATAGTGCCAGAAATATTAGCTAGAGCAATTAGACAAGAGAGAGAAATAAAAGGAATACGGATAGGAAAGGAAGAAGTAAAACTATCACTATTTGCAGATGACATAATATTTTACAAGGAAGACCCCAAAAACTCCACAAGAAGACTCCTTGAACTAATTGACAAAATTAGCAGTGCAGCTGGATGCAAAGTCAACACCCAAAAATCAATAGCATTCTTATACACAAACAACAAACAGACTAACAGAAGTTAAGGAAACCATATCTTTCACAATAGCACCCAAGAAGCTGAAATATTTAGGAATCAATCTAACAAAAGAAGTAAAAGATCTATTCAATGAAAACTACACTACTCTGAGAAAAGAGATGAAGAGGATTTCAGTAAATGGAAAAATATTTATGCTCATGGATAGGTAGAGCCAACATTGGGCAAATGACCATACTACCAAAATTGTTGTACAGATTCAATACGATTCCTGTTAAACTACCATTAGCATACCTCACAGATCTAAAAGAAACATTCCTTAAACTCATCTGGAATCGCAAGAGATCCAGAATAGGAAAAGCAATCCTGGGCAACAAGGACAAGTCAGGTGGAATCACAATCCCTGACCTGAAATTATACTACAAAGCTGCTGTAATGAAATCAACATGGTACTGGCTAAAAAACAGACAAGAAGATCAATGGAGCAGACTGGAAGACGCAGACACAACCACAAACACTCAGCCACCTAAACTTTGATAAAAGGGCCAAACAAACTCACTGGAAGAACGATAGCCTCTTTAATAAATGGTGCTGGAAAAACTGGCTTGCTTCTTGCTGAAGGCTGAAAATAGACCCAAATCTTCACCATGCACCAAGCTCAAGTCAAAATGGATCTCAGATCTCAATATTAAAACAGAAACACTAAATCTATTGGAAGAGAAGGTAGGTAAAAACCTTGAATACATAGAGGTAGGCAGAGAGTTCATGAACAGAAATCAAACTGCCCATGAAATACTTCAAAAAGGCAACAACTGGGATCTCATCCTACTGTAAAGTTTCTGAACATCTAAAGAAATCACCAGCAGAGTAAAAAGAAAAACCACAAACTGGGAAAAAATTTTAGCTCACTGTTCCTCAGACAAAAGTCTTCTGTCTAGAATATATAAAGAATTAAAAAACATCAGCTCTCCAAAATTCAAATACCCAGTCCTAAAATGGGCATCTGAGATGAATACATACTTTTCAGATAAAGAAGTACAAATGGCAAACAAATACATGAGAAAGTGTTCAACATCATTAGTCATTCAAGAAATGCAAATTAAAACAACATTGAGATTTTATCTCACCCCAGTAAGTCTGGCCAACATTAAGAAATCAACCAATAACAAATGCTGGCGAGGCTCTGGAGAGATAGAAACTCTTCTCCACTGCTGATGGGAATGCAGACTGGTGAATCCACTGTGGAAATCAGTTTGGAGATACTTTAGCAAATTAGGTCTAGAGGTTCCATTCAACCCAGCTATTCCCCTTCTCGATATTTTCCCAGAAGATCTGAAAACATCATATCACAGCAATATATGTGCACCCATGTTCATAGTGGCACAATTTGTAATAGCTAAGTTGAGGAAGCAGCCCAAATGTCCATCCATTGAGGATTTGATGAAAAAATTGTGATACTTTTATATAATGGAATACTACTTAGCTATAAAGAAAGATAAACTTGAGGGTTTTATAGGCAAATGGTCACAACTAGTGACCATACTTATAAGTGAAATAAATCAGACCTGTACAATGTATTTTCTCACTAGTGTAATAACCTGAAAGATTGAATAAAAAACTAGGTGGTATGATAGATATTGTGAAACAAAAGGAAAATGCTCAGAAGTAAAAGGCAACTGGGGTAGAGGAAAAGAGAAGGGAAAGAAGGGGTAATTATGTATGTATGTATATACAGCATAGCCAACATAGATGTACTACTGTCTTCTATTGCTTAACTGAAAAGAACAGTTAATGATTACTTGTTTGATCAACCTTGCACATCTCTTTTGTTTTCCTGAGAAACCACTTTAAAGACATCAATATGTAATACAACGACCAATGTTAATTTCCTACCACTTTGTCTGTAACTCTGTATTGTTTGTGTTGTTCTTATGCAATCTTGCAAATGGACTTCTGTTTGTTAATATGTTTTCCTTCTTTTTAAAAAAATAAATTAAAAAACATACATTTACAAAAACACATAAGTAATACAAGTAATACCGAATTTTAGACAAGGTGATAGGAAGTTAACAATCGTTGTTGTATTACATATTGCTATCTTGAAATTGGTTACTCAGGTAAACAAATATAGACATGCAGGATTGATCAAACAATTAAACATTAACTATTCCTTTCAATAAAGCAATAGAAGTCAGTAGTACAAATATGTTAGCTATCCTGTGTATACATATATGCATAATTTTCCCTTCTTTCTTTTCTCTTTTCCCTCATCCCAGTTGTTCTTTACTTTTGAGGAGTTTCCTTTCATTTCCCCTTATCTATCATACCTCCTAATTTTTATTCACTCTTTCAGGTTCTTTCACTAGTTAGACAATATGGTGTTTACATATACATGTCTGATTTATTTCACTTAGGAGTGTGGTCTCTAGTTGTGTCCATTTACCTATAAAAGCCTCAAGTTTATCTTTCTTTATAGCTGAGTAGTATTCTATTATAAAAAAATACCACAACTTTTTTGATCAATTCTTCAGTGTATGTCAACCACCTTATCTTTGACAGAGGGGCCAAGCACGTTCACTGGAAGAAAGATGGTCTCTTGAATAAATGGTGCTAGATAAACTGGCTTTCCACATGCTGAAGACTAACACTAGACTCATATTTATCACCATGCACTAAACTAAAATCAAAATGGATTAAAGGTCTAAATGTTAAAACAGAAGCATTAAATCTACTGGCAGAGAAAGGAGGTAGAAACCTTGAAGACACCTGGTAGGCAGAGTTCATGAGCAAAACCCCAATGGCACGGGAAATGCTTCAAAGAATTAACAGTGGGGATCTCCTCTTATTAAACAGTTTTTGCACATCAGAAGAAATTACCAACAGAGTGAAAGACAAACCACAGAGTGGGAAATTTTTTTACGACTGCTCTTCAGACAGGATTTCTATCTAGAACATATGAAGAGCTGAAAAGAGTCAGACCCCCCAAATTCAAAGACCCAATCTAAAAATGGACATCTGAGAGGAATATGCACTTCTTAGATGAAGAAATACTAATGTGAATAAATATATGAAAAATATTCAACATCATTGGTCATCTGACAAATGTAAGTTAAAACAACACTGAGATTAATCTCACCATAAAAAGAATGCTATAAAAAAAATCAACCAATAACAAATATTGGCAGGGGTGTGGAGAAAAAGGAACCTTTCTCTACTGTTGGGAGTCTAGACTGGTAAAACCACTGTGGAAATCAGTGTAGAGTCCTCGAAAAACTAGGATTAGAGGGCCCATTCCACTCAGCTATTCCTCTTCTAGGTATTTTCCCAGAGGAATTCAAAACATCATACATCAGCAATATATGTGCACCCATGTTTATAGCAGCACAATTTGTCATAGCTAAATCTTGCAGACAACCCAAATGCTCATCAACAGAGAAATGCATAAAAAAGATGTGGTATTTTTACACAATGGAGTATTACTTGGCTATAAAGAAAGATAAACTCGAGGCTTTTATAGGTAAATGGATGCAATTGGAGACCATACGCATAAGTGAAATAAATCAGACTTGCCTGTATAAACAGTGTTGTCTCCCTGGGGAAAGAAACTGAAACAGTAAACTAGAGCCAAAAAGTACAATAGATATTGAGAAAGAGAAAGAAACTGCTCAAAAGGAAAGAACAACTGGGATGGGGGAAAGGAGAAAACAAGGGAGAACACACACACACACACACACACACACACATCATTATGTATATGCACAAAAGATAAGATAAACGTACTACTAATTTCTATTAGTTCGTTGAAGGGAACAGTTAGTGTTTATATTGTTTGGTCAGTTTTGCATGCCTATATTTGGTAATCTGAGTGACTACTCTGAAGATAAGAATATGAAATATAATAACCATTGTTAATTTCCTATCATCTTGATATTCTGTTTCTTTTGTCTTTTTGAGACAGGGTCTCACTATGCAGTTCAGACTGGCCTTGAGCTCACTTTGTAGCGCAGGCTGGTCTTGAACTTGCAATGATTCTCCTGCCTCAGACTTCTGAGTGCTGGGATTTCTGGCATGTGCCACTGTGCCTGGCCTTGTTTTGAAATTCTGTATCATTTTTGTTGTTTTTAAAATTCTCTTTAAATTTTTTTAAAAGCAAAAATATCATACAGAATTTAAGGTCTGACTACTAAGGTCTAGGATTCTCTGATATTGGCACTAGGAGGCTGTTGAAGGTCTTAAACCTCAAAACTCATGCATAGATAAATACCTGCCTAATCGCAGGAGCATGGAATAATATAGGAGCATGAAATTGTGCCTATTTCTTAGAAAAAGAATAGAAAAACCTGACTGATTCCTTCTGGGAGGCAGTAAGGAGGGTTTCAATCCACCAGGGCTTGTGTTTGATAACAACTCACCAGTGAGAAATCAGAACCAAGGATTTGTACCACACATGGCTGTAAGATGCGAGTCTAAAGTGCCCATGCAGTACACTATTAAAAGGAAACGTGGACGGAAGAGGTGACTGGGAATCAGTGGAGACCATGAAGGCTAAGAGAACTAGAGGAGTGCACTCTATGCAGACACTTCCTGAGCAGCATAACAGCTAAGCCGCTGTCGAAAATGACCTCACAGCCAAATATTAGAAACCACACTGAGTAATAAGCTACCAGGAGGAAAATCAGAAGGTGAGGAAAGTCGGAAAATGAACTAAGTATCACTTTGAGAAAGACAAATATATAGGAGAACCATCTAAAATAGATGCTAGAAATTGATTAAAAGAACCAAAGCAATGCGAGATTAAAGAGGAGTGAACCAAGTCACAAACACTGTAATTCAAAATAAAACATAAAACTTTGTAACAGAATCAAGGTGAAATTCTAGAAATGAAAACCAACAGGCCACTCAAATGAGGCACTTGATTGACAGATAGTGAGGGGTAATAATGCGGAAGACAGATCTGAGAAATCTATTCAGAATATAGCACAGGGAAGCAAAAAGATGGAAAATATGAAAGAGAAATGGAAGCCAGGGATTCCAACATAATAGAAACAACAGATGAAAATAATAGAATAGGATAGAGGCAAATTAGGAAGAAATCACGGCTGAGAATCTTTCAGACTAAATATTACAGATCTATGAAATGAAACAACAACACAGGTCCTGATTTGGACAGCTGTCTGTCTGGATATGTAGTTGGATAAATTCAGCAAATAACCGGTTCTCCGTGCCAAATACCGTTACAGACGCTGAGCCACTTAGATGAAGACTTTTGACCTCATAGAGAACTTGCGTTGTAGTTGAGGGTGTGTTTGTATTGGGGGGGATGAGGATGGATAAAAAGCGAGACAGACTAGACTGGCAGAGAAGCGGGAGAAGGGCTTTTATATTCCGGCATCGGCGCCTGCGCAGCTGCTCAGCCCATGTGTTTCTGCTGTGGTCTGAGGCAGGAATCTGCTCCTGTTCATCTCTGCATAGCCTCAGGGATGTGTACCTTGGCTCCTGCCACATTCTGGATATCCAGCAAAAATCAGTATCAGAATCAATTTTTTCCGTCATCTCTATTTTTGTCAAGCTTCATGCTATGGGTCATGTCCACCTTATTGGTCGCTAAGGCTGTGCTGATCTGGTTTTGGAAAGAAATAACTGATAGTCTTTTTTATTTTAAAGAGAAAAAATAAGACAAATTTTTAAAACAAGACAGTAGAATTAGCACTGGATGCTATATTACATAATGTTATCTTTGCATTTGTTAACACAAAAACAATACAGGAAATACAAGATTATAGAGAAGATAGTAGGGAATTGGCACTGGGTGCTGTATTACATAATGTTATCCTCGCATTTGTTAATACAAAAACAATAAGAGAAATACAAAATTACAAAGGAGATAGTAGGGAATTAGCACTGGATGCTGTAATACTTTATGTTATTTTCACATTTGTTGCTCAATTATACAGATGATGGCTTGTTTGATTAATCAGTTTTCTCCACCCTCATCTCTGCTGTTCTCTCAATCAGTCATCTTCCCTCTGATAGTAACTGTATTTTATTTTATTTTAAATATTTATTTATTTATTTATTTATTTATTTTTGGTTTACTTACTCCCTCAGGTTCTCAGATTGGGGAGAAACATAGCTGTTTCTAATTATACTGTAACAAACATAGGTGCACACAGATTGCTATGGCAGGAGGTGGAAAAGCATCCATCCTCAAAAAATGGTAAATTGGCAGGGAACCAGGTCCACTATAGTCACTCCCCACTTCAGAAGCCCTCAAGGCCATTAGGGGTCCGTTTGAGTCAGCAGGGTTACCCCGAGGGCCACCGGGCTCCTCCTGGTTGCAGTGCGTTCAGAGGCCCAGTCAAGTCCTCGGGGCCGCCCCCATGGACTTCTGGGCTCCACCCCATTGTGGGTCTCTCCGGACTTGGTCCAAGGTGCTCCTGAAGGCCCGGTTGGGCCCACAGGGTCTCCCTGGTGGACTGCCGGGCTCCGTTCCCTCGAGGTACTCTCAGGGCCGGTCCAAGGCGCTCCCAGAGGCCTGATCTGGTCCCCGGGGTCGCTCCTGCGCACCACAGGGCTCTGGCCCATCGCCCTCCTCCAGTATTGAAAGTGGGTGCTGTTTCTTACTTTTCTGTATGTTCTCCCATCTTACAGCTTCTACTTCTAACCAAATATCTGATCTCTATCTCAAATTTAGCAGGTGTTTTCTGGAAGAGGAAATAATGATTTTCAGTACAAAAATGTCTATTTTGAAACAGAAAATTGGTTGACTCTGTCTCACCTGGGAAGCACTGTTTGCTATTCTTTGGTCATAGAGAGCTAAGCAAAGTGTAGATTTTATTTATTGTTTTAAAGCCATGCTCCAAATCCAAAAACTAAGATACTTTTCACTCCAACTTTATGGGAAGATTTTAGTCACTTGGAGACCCTGAAAGTTCCCTTAACGATAAAGAGCAACCACATTTATGTTAACCACAAAAGCAATTAACTTCCCAGAAGCATGGAAAACAGCTTTTGAGCTGTATTTATTGATGTATATATTGTACAAAACTGTGATATTTGAAGACAAATGACTGTGCTCATAATGAAAATTGCCAAGGACTTGGACAATGTGGTGTGAGGATGGAAGGCTTGCAGAGAGAGCCAGGGAGCAGGACTGGTGTGGATGACATGGGTCCCAATCCTGATGCCCTTTCTTATTCGATTTTCTAATTAAATATAACTTCTCATTTATTCAGCTCCCATTCACTGTAGGTTATTGATATCCTGCTGGAGGAAATAGAGGTGACCTATAAATGATGCTATAGGGAAGGATGATCTCACTGTATTTTATTCTTTATTCAATATAACAAAATGATGAAGAAGAGCTTCTCCATTAATAATCCTACTAAGAGTGTTCATTATGTAACGCAACTTACAAAGTAGACAGCACCCTCTAAGACTGTGTAATACACCTTGTAGAATGGACAGCAACCACGATTTTCATGACCCTTCAGTTTGGACTGACTTTAAGTTATGGCAGCATCACTTTTAGTGTTGGATCTCATTTAATTCCCATGACAACTCTGTACGATATTGTGATTCCCATTCTTGAGGAGGAAAATGAGCATAAGAAAAGTAAATTGACTTTCTAAAATTCCACACCAAATGGTGGAGTTAATGTTAGAAACAGATTCTAGGAAAATAACAATATTCTTGTTTTGTTTGAGAGTCAATCTGATTATGTATGCTAGAAATCAGGCCTTCATACCCAAGGTGAAGTCCAAGACCACTGACATGGCAAACAAATCCTCCATGTTCTTGCTTCTGCCTGCCTTTCTGTCCTCATGCTTTCCCTCCATATTTTATACATTTTTTTCATCAACATGGCTTGGTTTTAGTTCTTGGAGCACATCACTCTTTTCTTGCCATTGCTTTTGCTTCTGCCAGTCTCTCTGTTGAGGTTGTGTATTCTCCATGTTTCTTTATATCCTATTTATTGTTTAGAACTCAGGAAACATATCCAAATAAAATACTCAAATATAAAGAAATGTGATCATTGTGAAAACTACTGTAAAAACTATCATAGTGAAAACTACTAAGAGTAGGGTGGTTCTAGAGAAAAATAATTGTGCAGATGAATTTCTTTAATGGGTTTCATGGTTCTTGGATTTGACTCTCTAATGTGAGATGTCAAGTTGCTATGATCTCTTATTCTGATAATGTAGAAAGTACTGTAGTCTGTGGTATGAACTGTTTAAAATTATGTGCAACATAGATCATTTATTTATCCTACTCTACCATTTGTGAGATGCATGGAATTTGGTGAGTCTATGTACAATACTTTTGAATACTTTTTAGAAGAGTAGGAAATATAACGATGCTGGTTTGCTCTTAACATCTCTGAAAAAGCTAGTAAAGGAAAATCATGAATTCACAACATGCATAAACAATATAAAGTCTTCTAAGAGTGACAACAAACTAATAAAGGAAAAAAAGGAGCTCAAAGATTCAAGTCCTTAACTCCAGACATGTAGAATGGAGAATCTATAGTTTTCTTTCAATTCCAGGGATGAAGTTGCCAAAGAACAAACATGATGCTCTCAGGATTACATGGGATTAATTGCAGTGTAAGTTTAATGCTCAGCTTTCAAAAGTATCTGAAGTTAAAAGAGAGCTTTGATTGGAAAAGAATGGGATCCCACAAATTGGGATGGAGGCATTTGGGAGGGACTTGATGTGACTTCAGACACTGAACTCCTAAATTCTGGTGGGATTGCTTTGTTAAAGTAAGATAAATTCCTGCCCTTGGTGGCAGAGATATACCCACCACTACACCTCTGATGTTGGCCTCTCCTCCTGTATTTGAAAACATGCACCCTGTGTTGTCCATGGAAACAGTAAAGATCTTCCCTGATGTAGTAACGAAGCAGTACAATGTTGATCTTCATCAGGGCCTACCCTCACTACCTACATTTTTCTCTAGGTCTATAATCTGGTGCAAATCTCTGAAGTTTCTAAAAGTAGGGTATACAGAGGGATCCATGAGGAGGTCTATTGCATTTCCAAAGAACTTGATTTTTCTGGTTCTTATAAGCTTAGGTCTGGGGAACAAGCATGGGCATGGATCTTAAAGTCATGAGATAATGGTGGAAGAAACATTAACTTAGATCAGGCTGTCTTTTGATATATGTCTATCAAATTTTTTTCTTTTTTCTTTTTTTTTTTTTAGTTTTATTTTAAAGACGAAAGAATGGAGACATATGACCCAGAAAAGCCATAAACAATACAGAAAATACAAAGTTATACAGAATATAGTAGGGAATTAGAACTGGGTGTTGTATTACATAGTTATCTTCACATTAGTTAACACAAAAACATTAAAGGAAATACCAAATTATAGATAAGATAGTAGGGAATTTGCACTGCATGCTGTATAATATAAAGTTATCTTCATTTCTGCTAATACAAAAACGACTGAGGA
Organism: Dinomys branickii; assembly: GCA_004027595.1. Lineage (NCBI taxonomy): Eukaryota > Metazoa > Chordata > Mammalia > Rodentia > Dinomyidae > Dinomys > Dinomys branickii. The sequence continues at coordinate 12,662 of PVLD010033611.1, forward strand.
AATACAGAATTATAGAGAACATAGAAGGGAATTAGCTCTGGATGCTGTCCTACATAATGTTACCTTCATCCTTGTTACTCAGGTTACACAGATGATGGCCCTTTTGATCAGTTCGTTTTTTCTCCTCCCTCACCTCCGTTGCCCTACCACTCAATCAGTTATCTTCCCTGTGATAATAACTGTACTCCTGGGTTTATCTATATCCTTGGACTCTCACCTTGGGAAGAGATATAGCTGCCTCAGACTACACTATAACATACAGGGGTGTATACAAACTGCCATGGTTGGAGGTGGGAAAGCACATATGCTCACAGCGGACCCCCCGGCTCCACCCTGTCGTCGTGCTATGGGTGGGGGCGGGTCCAGACCATGTGGATCCAGCATTACCGTTCTCCACCCCTTGCAGCTGAGCAATGGGTCTCTGAAGCTGAAGCTACGATTGCTGAAACGAGGGCGTGGGCCAGGGGTGTGCTTGGAGCAGCAACCTCCTCCCTCTCTATCTCGTCTCCCTCCAACTGCGCCATGTCAGATCTGCGATCCCTTCCTCGAGGGGAGATTCTGCTTAGACTTTCCGAGGGTTTCACTTCCTATCTCAGATCCCTCCCGAGTTCAGGATATCCACCTCCCTCCTTTCTGTCCTTCACATGTTGCTATATTGCCATGTCTGAGTGGCATTCCTCCGGGAGGTTCTCTCTCCGCTGCCCACCCGGTCACCATGGGTTCATATAACGTTCATATATGCAAGCAGTATGGAGACACTCTTGTTGCTCGCATCAGTAGTCTGGGGTGAGTCTTAAAGCCTGTGGACTCGTCCCATTGCTGTCAGGAACA
>PVLD010033612.1:0-13491 GCA_004027595.1 Dinomys branickii
ACAAAAATGTATGTAGGTATATATGAATATGCATATATGCAGGAGGGCTAACATGGTTCTACTATTGTATTATATCACTTAATGCTAAGCAATAATCGATGACGGGTTATTTGATCAATCTTGTATGTCTGTATGTGTTATCCTGAACACACACTTTGAAGATATCAATATGTAAAGCAGCAACTATTGGTGTTTTTTTTTTTGTTGTTGTTGTTGTTTTTGCTGTTGTTGATGTTTGCCTGTTTTGTTTTTTGTCTTTGGATTTTTGGTTTTTGTGTTTTTTCTGTTGTTGAAAGGATTAATTGTCTGACTAAATTTGCATGTCTGTATATGGGCTTATATATTTACACTTCGAAGATATCAATGGATAAAGCAATAACCACTGTTGAGATCATATCACCTTGTCTATAGATTAGTTGTGATTGTACTATTTTTTATGCTAATTGGTGTCTGTCAATATGTTTTTGTACTTGTATTTTTTTAAAATTAAAAAAAAAAAAAGAAAATCAAAGGGCTTTGTCCACAGGTGGTGAGTTTTAGCAAGGCATCCTCATAGTCAGCATCTCAATCCCCAAGTCTAGGTGGGTGTAAATGGTGTAAGACCAAGAAAACAACAACAGAAAAAAACTTCCTCAGTTGGATAAAAAAGCTTTGAGCATTCTTTTCAAGCACAAAGCCTGGGGTAGGAGGTGGACTCTGGCTCTTCCATAGTGAAACAGTGCCATCTATTGGTTAGAGAGACTGAGCACCACCAATCCTGGAGTTAAATCTACATTTTTCACTGTTTTTCTACCTCAAGCACCAAGCTCTGGGATAAGGAAACCAATCCTAAGAAAAGCAAAAACCAGAGACAGAAGTGATACCGGCCGACCAATGTGGATAATGTAAATCCTAGTGACAAAGAAGTCTTCCTTAGTCCTGTCCTCAGAATCATAGCAACGGCTGCAGGAAGTCTTGGCAATACCTGAAACAAGTGCCCTGGGGATACAGGAATGGCCTAGAATTGGCGAATTCTGGGCCTAAGCGAGGGAGCCCAGTGAGGTCAGCCAACCTCCTTGCAGATGAATGCCATAAAGATTTCTTTCCGGCCTTTCGTTTTCTGTAGGGTAAGGAAATGGACCAATAAATTCGAGGACCTGATACCCAACGTTTGAGACCTGTACTAATCCTCTGGACATTCTCCTGCCACACAACCCAGTTTTTGAACATGCTTCACATGTGGCACATTCCCTGTCTTCCTCTCAGAACTCATGCCTCTGATCCTCCTTGGAGACTTCAGGGCTCACAAGGCTGACTAGGCTACTCCTGAAGCCTGTCTATCCTCAAGGTCATTCTCATCCCCTCCTAAGTCTTCCTACCAGATATCATGCCCTGGGCATCAAGGAAGACTGGGCTGCCTGTGGTGTCCATTTATTGCATCACCCTGTCTCATCACCTCCTGGTCTTTCAGGTCCCTGTAACGGAGAACCTTCAAACCCACGCAGGCCTCCAGTACACTGGCTCCAACGTTCTTCACAATCCACCAGCCCCTTCCTTACTCAGCTTCCTGGAGATATGAACTCTCTGCAACAAACACACCTCTTCTGCTTCCACTCCCTCCTTCCTAATCTCCTCGTAACCCTCCAATAATGGACAAGCTTTTTCACTCTCTGAAACCACATCTACTGTGTACATAGAATAGCCTTGCACAAGCACCAACATTGACTCTTCTCATGATAGTCACTAATAACTTATTAAAGAAATAAAAGCAATCAGACATAAATTCTCACTGCTTCCCAACAGTGCTGGGTATGTTCTTGTGACCTCTGTTGCCCAATCTGGGTCTGGAAGTAGTGACAGTGACCTACTTGAGGCCAGTCTCTTCACACAGATCCAGTGCCCTTCCACCTTCTCAAGGAATAAGCATTTCCAGTTGTAATTCATGTCTCTAGAAAGATCATGTTTTCCCTCAGCCAATAATTACATCACTTACAAACATGCTGTTATGATTTGGTTCTAGATGTACCCCCAAAGCTTCATGTGTAATGGGGCAGGCTTCTAGAGTTTATGATTGATTCATGCATGTGAGTGCTACATCTCCCCTGAGGCAAGTAGTTTGCATACAATGTAAGGTAGGGAAAGAGGCTGCTTGCCTCACTGCTTCCTTTTTGCTCTTATTGCTTTCATTGTCTTCTGCTGACATGAACAGTTGTCCTCTGCTATGTGCCACCCTGCCTTGAAGCCAGCTGAGTATGGACTGAAACCTCCACAAACTGTGAGCTAAATAAACCTTTCCTACCTTAATATTGGGCATCAGGTATTTTGTCTCAGCAATGAGAGAAATCTACCAAGACAGAATTTGGTACCAGAGAGGTGGGGTCATTGCTGTGACTATACCTGACCATGTGGCTCAAGAGCCTTTGGAATTGGCTTGTGGGAAGTCTTTGGAAAGGTTCAGAGATGTCGCCTGAAAGAATAGAGCTCAAACATCTTCAGCTGTTCTTATGGGAGATTCTGATCAGAGCTCAGAAGGCAGATAGAAATCTGGCCAGTAAAGACCAGGCTCAGAAGGTTTCTGCTGGGATGAAAGATTGCATTGGGTTCTGGACTCCAGATGATGTACATGGCTTGGCAGAAAGTTTGCCTGTATTTTGTTTGTGTCCAGAGACTTTGCCTAAGACTGAGATTAAGGGTGGTGGACTGATTAATCTGGCACAAGAAATTTCAAGGCAGTTGAATATTGAAGCAGTGGCATGGCTACTGCTGGGGGCTTTTAGCCAGATTTATGTTAAGAATCAACAGCAAAGAGCAGAGCAGGATGATTTAAAATATGAGTTTGGCCAGAAAGGAAGCCCTGGTAAAGCTGTGGACTGCAAACATAGAGCTGAGATCTTAACTACAGAAAAGAAACAAGAGAATAGAAAAGATGGCCTGAGGGAATCACTAGGAGCAGCAAGTCTCCACCCTTTGCAGCCTCAAAACTGCAAAGATGAAAGACTTTGTTTTGATTAGAAAGCCACAGAGTGCCATGTTCTGGAATGGAAGCAACATAGAGAATTTGTTCCTCAGAATCAGGTTCAGAGTGCCCAGTGATCCAGGCATTCGATGCCTATGGCCAAGAGGAAAGCTTGTCTACTGCTCCAGGTGGCAGCAGACCTTGGCATCATCCATGTGGCTCTGGTTTTACATGCATGCAGAATGCAAGAGTGCTGAGGTTAAGAAGACTTCTACCTAGATTTCAGAAGGCCTGGGAGGCCAGGCAGTGTGCCCCTGAGAGGGCAGTGTGTGAAGCTGTGACTGTGAAGCAAAAGGTGCACTGGAGACCAAAGAAGTTTGGAAAAACCAGGAACATGGATTGCCTAAGGAAAGCTGCAAGGAGGGAGCAAAGCAGGCCTAAAAGAGAAGCTGTGGGAGCTGTAACCACAGAAGTGCCATAGGGATGGAGTCATGCAAGCCCTTTGGAGCTCACAATGTGCCACAGATTGCTTCAGATGATGGACATGGAACTACAGGACTTAATGTCTGCTGGATACTGGTGTTTCTTTTATCACAATGCTCTGTACATCCGTTTGTGCCTTTTGGAATGGTAATGTTTTGTCTTGTGCCATTGAATTTTGGAAGTGTTCAACTTTGTTTTCCTTTGTAGAGGGGCTCACAGCTGAGTTTGCCTTGCATCTCAGAGGACACTTGGAGCTTGCACTCTTCCACAGTGCTGAAACTGTTAGGATTTTGGCAATTCTTTGAGATGGACTACAATGTCTTTTGCATAAAGGGATACACATGAGTCTTTGGGGGACAGGGGTGGAATGTTATAGTTTGATTCTGGATGTCCCCCCAAAGCCTAATGCAGTCATGGGGTAGGCTTCTAGAGTTTATGACTGATTCATGGGTGTGAGTACTACACCTGCCCTTGGGGCGATAGTTTGCATATAATGTAAGGGAGGGAAAGAGGCTGGTTGCCTCAGTCCTTCCTTTTTGCTCTTGCTGCTTTTGCTGTGTTCCACCACCATGAACTGTTGCCCTCTGCCATGTGCAACTCTGCCTTGGAGCCACCTGAGTATGGACTGAAACCTCCACAAACTGTGAGCTAAATAAACCTTTCCTTCCTTAATATTGTGCGTCAGGTATTTTGTCTCGGCAACAAGAGAAAAGTAACCAAGACACATGCTTTCTCATACCTTTTACAAATTGAAGTTGTGGACACAAAATAATGACTCTAAATGAAAATAAGACAGTTTATTTTTAGTTAAATATGAGGGCCTATTATCTGGAACACATTCAATTTTCCCTGGAAAAGTGCTCTGAAGAAAAGGATGTTGTAACAATCTTTATGGTCAGAGAATAAAGATACCTAAATGAATAGGTTCAGTGGATATATTCATGGAGACATTACATATGCAGAGTAAGGGAAAGCTGGAAAAATCTGGTCATTGGAAGTCAGATAATATCTTACTGCATTCTTAGTGGGAAATTGGCCAAGTCAGAGTCTGTTCTCTGTCAAGATATGGATGATTAATGAAGTATAAAATATTTCACAGATAATTTATCTACTAATCATGAGAATATTGGTTCTGATGCAGAAGTTAGAAGTAATGGCTTGTTTTCTAAAGGATCAAAGCAGCGCTTAACTCATAAGTCTCCCAAGGCCTGCCTGTTTTATCTCTTTTTGGGAGGAAGAATTTGTCCAGCTGGTGCTTGCTTGAAGAATTTTATCATAACAGTTGCTTCAGAAACGTTTCATTTCACAAAATAAAACATAACATCATCTCTTTATTCCTTGTGCCTCCAAGGTCCTGCCATATTTCCCTTAAATTTTGAATAGGAAATCAATCTCCACTTTAATTATGAGGGCTTTGCAGGGCTCCTCAATCCCTCCTTGATATCTGCTTGCTCCCAACATGAGAAATGATTTTATTGAGGGCACCAATGACCTTCATATTGACTAATCTTATGATCATGTCTTCATCCTAACTTATTATAACTCAGGTGCCTTTGGTACGTTAGATGATCTCCTCTTTTTTGAAACTTTTCCTTTCTCCTTTCTTCTCTCCTTTCCTTTACTTTTATACTTCATTTTTGGGTTGTGGCAATACATTCTTCTGCAGTTACTCCAACCACTGTGACCATTTGAGCACTTCTCAGTAGGCATTACTTAATTCTTACTTTCTACATGTATTGTAATAGGCTCCATTTGGCTGCCCACCCTCCCTGATTCTATATCTATTTTGCTTTCATGTAGCATATATGCAATGTTACCTCCCCCATTTATGTCACTCACCAACATATCCTCTGAAATCTCAAATTTTTTGTTTGAAAGATCAAGACATCATTGTACATTGAACCTGAGACAAGCACACCTCTTCAGTGTTTGTTTCCATTATAACCCACCTGCATGTCCATCTTTTTTCTTTTTAACCTTCAAATTCTGAAAGTTTTCAAAATTCACAAGAGACTAGTATAATAAACTTATATACTTGTCCCCAACTTCTTCAACATTAATCAATCTTGTCTTTTTGAGACAGGGTCTCTCTTTATTTTTTTGGTACCAGAAATTGAATTCAGGACCTTGTGCTTGCCAGGCAGGCACTTATGCCACTGAGCTTTATCCCCAGCCCAATCTTGCTACACTCATATTACAAATCCATATTTTTGCTATAATATATTAATTCTGTCACATTATTTTGTCCATAATACTTTGGTATATACCTTTTGAAGAAAATAATATTTTAAAATAATTACTTGATCATTATTATGTGTCAGCATTTAATTATCTAGTAATTGTGAGTTGCATGTAAATTATGTAGCAATATAACTGATTTTTTCTTAAAATTAACTTAAAATATTTTGAAAGTAATATGTTCTTGCTCTTATGAAGATGGTAATAATGTAGAATAAGAAATAAAGAGAAAGAAGACATGGAAATTATGGATTAAAATTGTTTATTTATATATATATATATATATATATATATAAAATCTTTGACCAAGAAAAACTGTTGTTTTGTTAAGACAATAGTAGACACTGCATTTACAAAACTGATTTTTCATATTATCTTGGTAATCTGACAGCCTGAATGGAGATATGTGAGTAAATTTTAAAACATCTTTACTGCTACCAAATGATTTAAATTAGCCTCCTGTTAAGCTATATGAACCATAAGAATCTGAGATAATGTCTTGAGTGTTTATTTATCTATAAGCCAATTTAAGAAGAACTTTTAGAGAATAATATATATGAGTTAACACAGAGAAACATACGTATTAACCTACATCATATGTAATGTTTATGTTATCAAGCTTCAAATCTTTTGTTTATAAATTCTACAGTCTTGAGATTGTCAGTCTTTACCTGGTAATGTTTTATATGAAATTTGGCTGCTGTGAAAACCTATATAAATTTTTTCATGGAGATTGCAAAAAAAAAACCACAAACAAAAATAATAAGAATAAAAAATAAATTTGTTTAGCTCAAAAAATTAAACAAAGCAGCTGTGGATTCCCAGGAAGATGATGGAGCAGTAAACAGTACCAAATCAGCCTAAGATTTGCAGTCAAGACATTGGCAAATAACAACTTGAGGAGGGAAAGGAGAGAAGCAGATCCTTGAGACCCAGAAAGGATCTTGTGGGAAAGTTGGAGCCTACAGAGAAATTGAAGACACAAACCTCAATGCAAAAAATGGATAGGGCAAACTGTAGTTGTTCTCCAGCTTCTGGTTTGTGCTTTATGTGAAAGGAAGATTGAATCTACAGAGACACAGCGAAGCAGGTGACTCCAGAGGCCTTCAGGGAGAAACACACAAGTGTAACAGGTTGTTGGATGTTGGGTGCTACAATTGGTGAGTGACTCCAATCAAAGCATCTGCCATATGCCCCTGGAGAGGGTGCTATTCTAGGGAGGAGCAAACTGAACCTAAGGATCAGAGCAGCCATGAATTTGCTTCAAATCAGAGCTCCCTGTGATAAACATCCACAATGACACTGTCAGAGATGACCAAGGGAGATGTTTGTGATCAGGGAGCCAAGGTCAGACCACTAAGAGACACCAAGTGTATTATAAGCTAAATGACTCAGGTCCCATCCCCATGACCAGAGACCAGGTTCATCTAGAATTTCCATGGATTTGAAAGACCCAGAACCAGCATCCTGCCCTTATTCTACTGCCAACTTCCTGGTGATTTTCCAGCAAGGATCTGGACTCAGATTGCCTCATGTGTCTATCAGTGAGAGCAGGGTCATGCATTGAATTGGACACTGCCACAAAACTGTAGACCCCAAATGATAACCACAGGGTAGAAATCATAGAGAAATGTTTACTGTTTTTCATTTTAATTTTTGTTCATTTAGTTGCTTTCTATCCTTTTCTAAATGCATTCATGTTTATGGGTGTAGATATTGTTTTCAGTTTATTTGTTTTGTTTCTTTCTCACTTTTGTTTTTGTTTCTCTTTCCTGCCCTCTGTCTTCTTCACCAGTTTCCTAAGGCTTGGGAAGTGTTTCTTTTCCCTTCAGCTTTGTTGCTGTTTTTCTTCTTTTATTTATCTGTTTTCTCTTCTTCTCCTACTTAAAATTTCTCCCCTTAATTACTTCTCTCTTATTTTTTCTCTATATATAATTTCTTCCCTTTTTCTCTCTTATTTTTATCTTTTATTTCTTCTTAGATTTTTGTCTTACCATAACCTAATTGTGTAAACATCCTTCTACTCAACAATAAGATCCTTTGTACTATTGCTCTCTCCCTCTTCTCATATCATAGAGTTTAAGGCATCAAACTTTTCATTTTGTAAACCCCCATTCCCAAACTCTAAATTTTTGATAGTACAACCATAAAGTTTCATTAATCTGCACAGTTAACTCTGTAAATTTTCTGTTGGAATTCTTTTCGACCATTAGCAGGACAATAACTGGTGCATTTAGTACAGATTAGGTGTAAGTCAATACCTGAGTTGCCTTAATGTTTACATCATAATCAATGGTTTCTTCTCTACGATTAAATGTGGTACAGAACTGGTTGTTATGGTATGTTAATAGCTAATTTGTCTCAGGCAGGACATCTCTCACTCTTTTACCTGATATTAACAGGGTCATATATAATTGTCACTATTTCTTTAAGGCAACACTCATATTGCCTTTGTGACATTAACAGTACTAGAATACTTTCCCAGGCAACTCAGTTGCTGGGCTAACTACATTGAATTATTCTCTTCCAAATTAACAAGCATGATTGGATCTTGAGACTATGAGTAAGGATTATATGTAGTCACACACAAAGGACATTATTAAAAAGCAACTGCAGAGATCTCTATATGAGCAAGAAAGTCTTTAAACTAAAAGCATCCATAAACATCAATATAAAACAAAACTAACCAAAATAACAAACAATAGAAATGTGAGAAGAAAAGGCAACAAAACACCCCAAAAACCCACAATTATACCAAACCCAACCCAGGGAAGAACAAGTTAAGCCCAAAGAAGGGAGGAGATTATAAAGATCAGGGCAGAAATTAATGCAATTGTGACAAAGAAAACACTGCAAAAAAAATGAATCAAAGAGTTGGTTCTTTGAAAGAATAAATAAAATTGATAAACCTCTGGCCAAACTTATCAAAAAAAGAAAATACTCATATTCATGCAATAAGGAATGAAAAGGGTGAAATCATTACAGATCCTACAGAAATTCAAAAGATGATTAATACCTACTTTGAAAATCTTTACTCCCATAGGATAGAAAACTCTAAAGAAATAAACAGATTCCTAGGTAGGTAGAAATTACCAAAGTTGAATCAGGGAGATAAAAAATCCTGAACAACCCAATATCAATTAGTGAGATTGAAAATGTGACTAAAAACTTACCAACAAAGAAAAGTTCAGGCCTTGATGGATTCACAGCAGAATTTTACAAGGAATTCAGAGAAGATTTAATACTAACACTCCTCAAACTCTTCAGTGAAATTTTAAAGGAAACAATTCTCCCTAACTCATTTCTGGAGGCAAGTATTATATTGATACCAAAATCTGAGAAAGACGCAACCAAGAAAGAGAACTAGAGACCAATCTCCCTAATGAACATAGATGCAATGATATTCAATAAAATACTAGCAAATAGAATGCAGCAAATCAAGAAAATCAGCTTTCCAGCAGACTTCTTGCTGGGTAAGACCCGGGCGAAAGCTCTGCCTGGCAAAACTTTCCAGGGGAAAGAGCTTGGCCTCGGGACACCATTACATTGACCGCACCTGTGAGACTTTCCAGCAGGGAAGGAGCACAGCTTCATGACACAACTGGAGCAGCCTTTCTGGTGGATCTCTTGCCAGTTAAGGCCTGAGTCAGAGCTCTGCCTGGCGAGACAACATTCCACCACCATTGCAGGTGTGCTCTGAGCCTGGCACCCTAGCAATTGTCTGGGGTTCCCAGGCCCAGTGATTCACAGTCTGCTACCATCCTGGGATAAGTTTGTTATCCAGGTAAACTAGGGTTGCTAGAGTCCTCTGAGAGCTGCCTGGGTAGTTTGTAGCTCAACACCTTTCATCTGACATCCAAAATGACAAGGTAGAGGAGCAAAAGGCAGTCTCAGAACTCAACCCCACCCAGAACAAGTCCAGGAAACAATGATATAGGAGGACTAGGAAGCCACATACCTGCAATTTCTGAAATGAACGCATCTGAAGTAAAGAAACAACTCCATCAGCCCATAGAAGAGACTAAAGCAAAAATAATCTCTCCAGCAAAAAATGAAGTGAAAATAATAATGGAAAAAATGCTCCACACATAGAGAGAAGAAACAGATAAAAGAATAGAAGAACATAGGAAACAAATGGAAACATTACATGAGCAATTTACGAATGAATTAGAACGCATAAAACAAACTCAAAAAGATTGCCATGAAATGAAAACTTCCACTGAAAGCTTACAAAACCTCTTGAATGAAGCTGAAGATAGAATTTCAGATCTTGAAGACAGCATGGCACCTAGCGACCATGAAAGGAAGGATCTCTTAAAGTCATCAAGGATCCAGGACAAATCAATTCGACTCCTTCCAGATGAGGCAAAAAGAAATGCTGAGTAATAGGAGTCAATGAAACAGCAGGAGGCAACACAACTGATATAAAAAGAATACTTGCAGAAACATTAGCAGAAATTTCCCAAGCACGGTGAAAGATACTGATGTGCGAGTAAACGAGGCAAATAGAACCCCAACAAAGCACTAAGGCAAATAAAACCACACCCAAACACATGCTAGTCAAGATGCCAGACATCCAGCAAAAGAACACAATAATAAAAGCTACTAGAGAAAAGAAACAGATCACTTATACAGGAAAGCCTATCAGAATCACAGCAGACTTCTAAAAGAAACCATGAAATAAAGAACAGCTTGGAGCAAGGTATCACAGATTCTGAGACAAAACAGCTTCCAACACAGACTGATGTATCCTGCAAAACTGTCCTTCAAATTCAATGGAGAAATAAAATATTTACACGACAAAGAACAACTGAAGAACTTCATGAGTGCCAAACCAACATTACAAAAAGCACTAAAAGATATTCTAGACAGAGAAAAGAGACCACAATCTCAAGAATAACAATAGAAAGGAACCCTCAAACAGAACAAGTAAACAGCAAAAGTAGGAAAGCAGCAACAAGTAAACAGCATGACAAGCATAAGCCAACATATAACAGTTATAACGATTACTGTAAATGGCCTCAATTCACCAGTCAAAAGAAACAGATTAGCAGAGTGAATTAAGAAACAAAATCCAACAATATGCTGTATACATGAAACACATTTTACTCAAAAGGAAATCCACAGACTGAAAATTAAAGGATGGAAAACAATTCTCCATGCAACAGGTTCCCAGAAAAAACCAAGGGTAACTTTTATGTTTGCAGACAATGTAAACTTCAAACCAAAAACAATCAAAAGAGATAAAGAACGCCACTACATACTAGATAGGGGAAAGCTGCAAGAGGAAGAGATAACAATCCTAAACATTTATGCACCAAATACTGGAGCATCAAACATTATAAGTGAAATCTTAACAGACATGAAAAACCAAATAATTAATAACACTATTGTAATAGGGGACCTAAACACCCCTTTGACACAAAGAGACAGGTCAACTGGACAAAAACTCAGCAGAGAAATAAAAGACCTGAACCAAAGGTGCGAACAAATGGACTTAATAGATATATACACAGTGTTCCACCCCACAACATCAGAATACATATTTTTTCTCAGTTGCACATGGGTCTTTCTCTAAAGTAGACCACATTCTAGCCCATAGAACATACCTACCTAAATGCAAAAGAATTGAAATTATCCCATGCATATTATCTGACCACAGTGCAATGAAATTGGAACTTAATGACAAAGGAAACTCCAAAAACCCCATAAACACTTGGAAATTAGACAACAACCTCCTCAATAATCAATGGATCACACAAGAAATTAAATAAGAAATTTAAAAATACCTACAAACAAATGAAAATGCAAATACAACTTACAGGAATCTGTGCAATGCAATGAAAGCAGTCCTCAGAGGGAAATTTATAGCGATGAACTCATATATAAAGAAAACAGAAAGAGAGCAAATAAATAGCTTAATGCTACACCTCAAACTTTTACAAAAGAAGAACAACTCAAACAAAAAGCCCAAAGAAGAGAGGAGAGTATAAAACTCAGGGCAGAAATTAATGCAATTTAGATGAAGAAAACACTACAAAAATTAAGTGAATCAAAGAGTTGGTTCTTCAAAAGAATAAATAAAATTGATAAACCCCTAGCCAACCTTATCAAAAAAAGAAAGGAAAGAACTCAAATTCATGCAATAAGAAATGAAAAGGATGAAATCACTACAGATCCTACAAAAATTCAAAAGATCATTAATACTTACTTTGAGAATCTTTACTCCCATAGGATAGAAAACTCAGAAGAAATGGACAGATTCGTAGAGATGTACGAATTACCAAAATTGAACCAGGAAGATGGAAAAATCCTGAACAGCCCAATATCAATTAATGAGATTGAGAATGTCATTAAAAACTTACCGACAAAGAAAAGCCCAGGCCCTGATGGATTCACAGCAGAATGCTATAAAACATTAAAAGATTTAACGCCAACACTCCTCAACCTCTTCAATGAAATTGAAAAGAAAGCAATTCTCCATAACTCATTTCTGGAGGCAAGTATTCTACTGATACCAAAACCAGAGAAGGACCCAACCAAGAAAGAGAACTGTAGGCCAATCTCCCTAATGAACATAGATGCAAAGATACTCAATAAAATACTAGCAAATAGAATGCAGTGAATCATAAGGAAAATTATACACCATAACCAGGTTGGATTCATTCCAGGAATGCAGGGATGGTTCAGCTTTTGCAAATCAATTAATGTAATGCATATCACTAGAGCCAAAGACAAAAACCACATGATCATCTCAATAGATGCAGAAAAAGCTTTTGATAAAGTCCAACACGCATTCATGATAAAAACCCTAGAAAAAACAGGAATAGATGGCCTTTACCTCAATCTGATCAAAGCCATCTATGACAAACCAACAGCCAACATCATACTAAATAGACAAAAACTGAAAGCTTTCACTTTAAAGGCAGGAACAAGACAAGGATGTCCACTCTCACCACTGCTATTCAACATGGTTCTGGAAGCATGAGCCAGAGCAATTAGACAAGAGAGAGAAATAAAAGGAATAAGGATAGGAAAGGAAGAAGGAAAACTATCACTATTTGCAGATGACATGATACTTTACATGGAAGACCCCAAAAACTCCACAAGAAGACTCTTTGAATTAATTGACAAATTCAGCAGAGTAGCTGGATACAAATTTAACACCCAAAAATCAGTAGCATTCCTATACACAAACAGACTGAGAGAGAAATTAAGGAAGCCACACCTTTTATAATAGCATCCAAGAAACTGAAATATTTAGGAATCAATCTAACAAAGGATGTAAAAGATTTATTCAATGAAAACTACAGTACTCTGAAAAAAGAGATTGAACAGGATTTCAATAAATGAAAAAATGCCTTGCTTATGGATAGGAAGAACCAACATTGTGAAAATGGCCGTACTACCAAAATTGCTGTACAGATTCAATGCAATTCCCATTAAACTACCATTAGCATATCTCACAGACATGGAGAAAACATTCCTTAAATTCATCTGGAACCAGAAGAGACCCAGAATAGCAAAAGCAATCCTGGACAACAAAGACAAGTCAGGTGGAATCACAATCCCTGAAATGAAATTATACTACAAATCTACTGTAATAAAATCAACCTGGTACTGGCTAAAAAACAGACCTGAAGATCAATGGAACTGACTGTAAGATGCAGCCACAACCACAAACACACTCACCTAATCTTTGACAAAGGGGCCAAACAAACTCACTGGCAGAAAGATAGGCTCTTTAATAAATGGTGGAAAAACTGCCTAGCCACATGCTGAAGACTGAAACGAGACCCATGTCTATCACTATGCAGCAAACTCAAGTCAAAATG
>PVLD010033613.1:0-13490 GCA_004027595.1 Dinomys branickii
GATGCACACTGCCAGCTCTCTAGATGGTAGAAATATAGGACTACAATTTCATATATGGTTAGATCTTGGGTAACAATTTCAAAAGCGGGTCCCTTAATCCTTCTACAGTGGACATTTGAATAGCAGGAGGGTTCTAGTTCCATTTAGATTTCCACAGGCGGGGCTGGGGATATAGCTCAGTGGAATAAGCGCTTGCCTAGCAAGTGCAGGGTCCTGAGTTCGATCCCCAGTACTGCAAAAAAAAAAAAAAAATAGATTTCCACAGGGACAGCCAGTTGTTTCACTGTCATTTATTTAAAAAGCCTCTCCTTTTCCACTGTTCTGTAGTTGTACTTTTTCATAAATCAAAGGCCCACTCATAAGCATATGTTTTAGTACTCTAGTTCCACAGGTCTGCTTGTCAACACCTGCATCCTTATCACAAAATTGATTACTAAAACATTTTAAGAAATCGTACTTATCTGGGCCTGGGGATATAGCTCAGTGGCACAAGCACCTGCCTGGTAAGCTCAAGGTCCTGAATTCAATTCCTGGTACCAAAAAAAAAAAAAAAGAAAGAAAAAAAGAAATCTTACTGCTCTGGTTGGATAACTCTTTTTATCTTCTATTATATTAACAAAGTCTTGGCTAGGCTTGGCCTACTGTATGCCAATTTAAATCTCATTCCTTAGGGAAAAGAAATGACACTGTGCAGTCACTGAAATCCATGGAAAACATGAAAAGAACCAGAAATGGCGGCTTCTGAGGATTACTATTAAAAACTTTGCAAATAAAAAATAAAATACATGCACGTTAAAATACACACACGCATTTCTAAATTTGTTTCTTTTATCTATCATTCATCTATCATCGAGCTGCCTACCCGCCTCTCTAGCCACCTGAGTTATTTTGTAACCTTCATTTTTAATTTGACACGAAGCAGTTCATTGTTGCCTTTTCATTTTTATTTATAACTTCTTTCTCTGAGAATGGAAAATCTTGTTCTCTTTATCTACATTACATTTAATTCTTTCTTCATCTCTAATATGTTCTTAAGGAATTTCAAAATTGCTAAGTCATAACCCTGTAAAAAGCAAATTAACTACAGCATGCAAACACTTTATACTTAGCCCTACAGTATATAGTCTAATTATATATTTTCCAGAGGTTCTTAGGTTATATCTCTTTATGACCTTCAGAAGGAGTATTCACTTTTAATAGAGTAGTTTATTTTTAAATTTTCAGTCTCTTCTGATCCACAAGTCTCTGTTTTCATGTGAATAATGCAGGTTTCAGTTAGTGTTCCTTTGCTTAGCGTACTTTAACTCTAGTAAGGTTCCTGCTGCTGTCATTCCTTTTCAACAATTTTGCATGTTTAGTTTCCCTGGTGCATTTGTACATCAATTTTTCCCACTACAAGAAAAATTGATCTTCATATTTTTTGCATGAAAGATATCATCTTGGGCAAAATATCTATTTTAAAGTTGTTTGATTCACTCTAAGATACGTATGCCTTTAAAAGTTTTCTAATATTATTTCTATTTTTCAGTATTAAGTTTTCATTATAGAAGCTTTGCAGTTTCTTAATAATTTTGCTGTTATTGTAAGTAGGATTAATGTCCATTAAAAATACAAACTGGATGTTATTTTTAAAAAGAAATTGTATTATCAAATTCTTCTTCACACACACATGCACACACACAAATAAACAAAGCTTCAAAGGCTTTTGTCTTACTTATTGTTTCACTGCTGGGATAAAATACCCAATGCCTATAAGTTAAAGGAAGAAAGTGTTATTTTGGGTCACAGTGCTTAGAGGTTTCAGTCCACAGTCAGCTGGCTCTAAGGCGGGGAAGTATAGCTGATGGCTCTCACGGAGGAGAAATAATTCATGGCAAAGCAGGGCAGGCACAGGGTAACAAAGCACTGATGCCACAGCAGCAAGCCTCCCTTTCCCTTTTACCCATCCATGGGTGAGCCTTCCCATTATCCACACTCAGAAGTATGCTAAATCAATCAGTGGTCCGATTCAGTATCACACTCACTTAATCCACGTTCAGAAACCCATGAACCAGCCACCTGTGAAAAGCTCCAGACATAAGTACATGAGGCTTTAGGGGGACATCTAGATACAAGACAGAACAACTTTCTACTTGGTTATAATCAATCTATGCATTAATTTTGGAAAAATTAACATGTTAACAATATTGAATCCTCATACTCATACTTATGAGCACATTACACTTTATGTAAGTTGTCTTAGTTACTTGTTCTATCTTTGGGACACAATACTCAATACCCACAAGTTAAAGGAAGAGAGATTTATTTTGACTCACAGTTTATAGAAGTTTCTGTACTTAGTTGGCTGGCTCCATGGTAGAGTGGCACAGCAGAGGGGCGCCGCAGAGGAGAGCTGCTCATGGCATGGCAGACAGGAAGCAGAGATCCAAGGAGAAACTGGAAAGGGAGATAAAAGCACAGTGACCCACCTCTTCCAAGTGAGCCTTACCTCCTAACAGCGAGCCATGTGTAAATGCTCCTATCATACAAGCGCCTCCGTACACATTAGGGTGTAGGGGGCCATCTGGATGGAAAGCACAGCAGAGGTATTTACTGATTCATCTAAATAAGACTTTTATATTATTCTATAGGTTTCTATATTTGATATTTGGGTAAGTTGGGTGACAAATTACCTTTTTTAACTTCACCTTTCATTTCATACTTCTTGTTGCTTTTTTTTTTTTCGTTTTTTTTTTTTTTTTTGCGGCACTGGGGATCGAACTCAGGAACCTGTACTTGCTAGGCAAGCGCTTATTCCACTGAGCTATATCCCCAGCCCCTTGTTGCTTTAAGCAGGAAACTTTCTACACTTTACTGAGCGAGTAGTTAAGTTTAGTTCTTTTGGATTTTTGTCGCATACAGCCTTATCATCTGTTAATCAAGGACACCTCAGTTCTCCTTGTCTAAAACCCACCCCCTCTATTTCTTCTGCTTCCTATTAGTGCGCTGTGTAGTATTTCTATGAAAATATTGAGTAGCAATGGTGGTAACAGGAATCTTTGTGTGACTCACAATTTCAGAATAAAGGTTTCAGGTTTTCCCTGTACAACTATGATATTTGGTACAGATTTCTCATTCACAGCCTTTATCTAGCTGGCTAAACTTTCCCTTTCCCATTTTAATAAACTTTGTTTTAGAGTGGTTTTAATTTACAAAAAAAAAAAATACCCAGACCGTACAGAGTTCCCACAATTGGAGTCACCTCGGTACGGTGCCTTTGTCACAGCGAATGTACCAAGATTGGTGAGATTTAAGCAGCTTTACCTACTGTCTTTTTTCTGTTCCAGGATCTCACCCAAGGTTCCACACATTCAGCCACCACACACCCTCAGGCTCCTTTAGGCAGTGGCACTTTTTGATGACTTTGAGTCACTGAGGAGTACTAATCGGGTACACTGTACAATGCCCCGTTTGGGGATTTTTCTGATGATTTTGCCATGAGAGACCTAGACTTATGGGTGGGAGGAGGGGAACAGCACAGCAGCATACCGAGGAGACTCGCTATGAACAGTGACCCTGCTGTTACTCTTAATCGTCTGGCTGCAGTACTAGCTTTCAGGGTCCCCTACCGTAAAGCTGCTCTCCTGACCCTCTTCCACACTGTACTTTCTTTGGAGAGAAATCACTATGTAGGGCCCATGGATAAATGATTTGTAATTTTGCACAGATGTGCCTATTTGCTCCCATTTTGTTAATTATTGAGGCATTTATTCACATCAACGTGGACTTATGAATATGTATTTCATACTTTGAGAGCAATGTTTGTTTTTATTATGAGTATATGTTGACTTTATTAAATATATTTAAGGATCAATTTAAGTATGATCTGCCTCATTAAGTCTGATCCATGTAGTTAGCCAGTGCTGGGCCTCCTTGCTCCACATCCAACCCTCATCACTTCCCTACCCTGCTCTCCATGCCTCAGCGGTAAACCCCTGCATGCTACAATCCCATGCCTCATAAACATTTGGCAACCATTTGGGTTCAGACAGCTGGAGGCACCAGCAAGAGATGAACCCCAGAGGACATAGCAGTCAGGATTTTCCTCTCTTCTCCACCTCAGATGGTTTCTCCTATGGTTACATATTCCCCAGGACTCTAATGGGCCCAGTGTGATCCCAAATTGTGCTGAAATCCACACCTATATGCCAGCAACAAGGCCACCTCTGTTGGTCCTTCCAGCGTGCAAGACAGACTGACTCCATCATGCTGCAAAATAAGGAGCTCTCCATCTCTACCCTGTCTGCCTTCTCCTTCCCTCTATAAGAAATATCTTAAAAGGTTTGTATTTTCCTGTTGCAAATGGCCAATTATATTGATTGATCTTCTACTGATAAATTCAATAGCATTTCTGTGAAACCCTTTTCTGTCAACAGCACTTATATATGCTTATGTCCTCTATGTCTAATAAGAAAAATAAAAATAAATGCCCCTGTGCCCTGAAATCTCCTCCTTGTGAAATTTTATCTCTCTCAACCTCTTCATAGTCTTCTCAAAAACAATTTTACACCCCTTCATTTGGGGATTTATGGAAATAAAAATAAATAGCATATGTGATAGAGTAGTGACATCAACTTGTAAAAAAACTCAAGCAACACACATAAAACTATATAAATCAAACTATGTGACATAGGTGAAGTGACAGGTGGAATGGTATAGTCTTAAAAATTCTAGAAAATAAAAATATAGTCAAAACATCCAAGCAAATCAAGAAACTAGTGAATGAAAACTATACTAAGCCTAAGTTTAGTAGAAGGTAGAATATTTGAATATTTCAAAATATTTATAAAATAGACATTTTTATAAATACAATCAATTACTAAGGCAAAAAACATAAGTAATTAGTTTGAGTTAAATAAAACAATACAAAATATTCATGCTGCTGTCAGTCCATGAAAACCTAGGCAGACTTATGCTAATCTCTCCTCCAGTTCTTAACTACACTACAATTGACGTACATGAATGCAATTCTGCCTCTTGGGGTCCGGGGCAGTTTGAGCCCTGGTCTGGGCACAAAGCTTGAATAAAGGGGTGCATCCTCAAGGTAACCTAAGAGAGAGCTCAAGCTAATCCAAGGTCAAAGGTACACTGAAGGAATCCCTGCCCTGAGGTAAGGATGCAGATATGAAGCACCCTTGCTTCTCTCTCTGGGCTTTCAGAGAGGCCAAGGTCTACATCTGAGGGGCAACTCTGTAGCAGCAAAGAGAACCAGCCACAGAAGGCACTGTCTCAGGCTCAATCACAATTCAAGGTGAGGATCCTCTACTCCAGAAAAGAAAGTACACCACAGAATCCAAATTCCCCCTCTCTCAGACATGGGAAGATCCCAGACTGGAGAAACAATCACAGCCTGTGAAAACTTCGCATTTCTGACTTGAGGGTTTCGGGGAACCGAGGAACTTGGTTTTAGGGGTGATATCAGATAAAAGCAAGGAGAAATATCTCATCAGCAGAGGTTGGATTCTCAGAATCCACCAGGAGTCAAGGTAAGAGATTTTGGTAACACAAAGAGAACATCATAGATGTGTCCACTGTGGCCTTACTGTCAGGTCAGGAGCCTCTGGGAAGAGCTGTCAGCCAGGGCCTCATATCTGCCAGAGAAGAGACAACACAAAGAGACTCAGACCCGGACCCAAGGCCTCAGCTAGGATCCCACACTCTGCCGGGTGTCTAGGTGAGAAAAGATGGAACCCCTTCACCTGAACACACAGAATAAAGTTCCCAGCTCCAACTTGTCTCTTCTCATACACTCACGGACTCAAGGTGCATCTATTTCCCTATAAATGACTCAGTTTATTCTTGCATATCACTGAGTAGTATTCTATTGTGTATGTATACATTTTTTTATCCAATCATCCATTTTTTTCTCTTTTTGAGACAGGGTCTCACTATGCAGTTCAGGCTGGCCTTGAACTCACTTTGTAGACCAAGCTGGCCTCCAACTCAAAGCAATCCTCCTGCCTCAGCCTCCCTAGTGCTGAGATTACAGGCGTGCACTAGCATGCCGAGCCCATTCATCTACTGATGAGTATAAAAGCCACTTCTAAGATTTGCCTATTATGAGTTGTGCTGCTATAAAAAAGGGTATGCATATATCACTGTAATGATGCCTTCAAGTCCACTGGGAAAAGGTATAACTGAGTCAAGTAGAAATTGTAGTTTTCGTTTTCTGAAGACCCTTGATACTAATTTCTATAGTGGTTGTACTAGTTTACAGTCCCACAAACAATGTTAAAGGGTTCCTTTTTCCCCACATCCTCACCATTATTTGTTGTTTTCTGAGTTCCTTATGACAGCCATTCTTTCTGGAGTGAGATGGACTCTCAATGATATTTTGATTTGCATGTCTATAAGAGCAAACAAATCAGAAAAGAAATTCGAAGTTTCTACAATCAAATGACAATAGAAGCACAATATGCAAAACCTATGGGACTCAGTGAGGGAAGGGTATAGCTGTGGACACCCACATCTAAAAAAGAGTGATCCCCAGTGATGCATCTCAAGGTCTTAAAAAAAATCTAAATCCAAAACTAGTAGAATAAAACAAACATAAAGATTAGAGAGGAAATTAATGAAATTAAAACTGAAACAAATATAAAAAGGATCAATGAGCTGGAGATGGTTTTTTTAAAGGACAAACAAAATTGATTAAACTCTTAGCCAAAGTTACCAAACGGGAAGAAAAAAGAACTCATATCAATGAAATTGGAAACAAAAAAGGTTAAATCACACCACCAAAACCCAGAGGATTATGAAAAATTATTTGAATACTTACAGTCCAATAAATTGGAGAACCTAAAAGAAATAGAGAAATTCCTAGAATTACTAAAATTGAACCAAAAAGATATAAAAACTCCAAATAGAGCAGTGATAACTAAGAAAAGCCTGGGACCTGATGAATTCAATGGTGAATTCTTCTAGAACCTCAGGGAAGATCTAATGCCAATACACCTCAAATTTTTCAGTGAAATTAAAAAGGAGGTAGCACTGCCAAACTTACTCCTGGGAGCTGGCATTACCCTGATACCAAAAACATACAAGACTTAACAAAAAAAGAAAACAGGTCAATCTCCTTAATGAATATAGGTACAAACCCCTCAACAAGATACTGCAATAAATCATTGAAAAGATCTTAGCCAGATGTGGTAGCACATGCCTGTCATTCCAGCACTTGGGAGGCTGAGGCTGGAAGAACACTGAGTTCGAGGCCAGCCTGAGCTACAAAGTGAATTCAAAGCCAGTCTGAACTACGTAGTGAAACCCTGTCTCAAAAAGGGGAAAAAAAAGATCTTATCTCATGACCAAGATAGCTTCATTCCTAGGATTCAAGGATAGTTCCAAATATGTAAATCAATAAACATAAATACACCACATGCAATACAGACAATACAGAGGCAAAGACAAAAATCACATCATCATCTCAGTAGATGTAGATAAAGCCTTTGATGAAATCCAGTATCTATTTTTGATAAAAATCCCTATGAAAATAGGTATAGAAGGACCTTATTTCAAACTCGTAACAGACATCTATGAAAAACCCAGTACCAACAACAAATTGGGAATTACATGTTTTAATGGGTGAATTTTATAGTAATAAAGTTACCCAAATAAAAAATTTTAAAAAGCACCCTAAGACCTTTTAATTCTCAAGAGTGTCCACAATGAGACTCTAGCAATTCACCAATTACAGTTTAATGTTTCAAGCACATTACTGGGTACAAAAGAGGTTTCAGTCTCTCCATTCTGGGGGTCAGTGGTGTTGGGTATGGCCAAGATAAAGAGATGATCATTGGTTCCTCACCAGCATCACACTAAGGAGTCTCAGCCAGTACAACAGACCAAAAAAAAAAAAAAAAGAAAGAAAACTATAAAATAGGAAGGTACTGACAGGTTCAGGGAAAAAGAATTTGAAATAGAGAGATATCCTACATTCATTTAAGGGGAACAAAATAATGTAAAATTCCTAATTTTCTCTACATTCAGCACCCTACTTATAAAAGTCAAAATGACAAGCGCTATCTACTGTCTTGTGCTTCCCAAAGTAATCCTGGAAAACAACTGAAGAGAAAGATAAAAACCTAACAGACAGATAAGCAACTCAGTGTAAACTCCAAAACATGAGGAACAGCCAGATGTTATGGCGCACACCTGTAATCCCAGCACTCAGGAGGCTGAGGCAGGAGGATTGCTGCGAGTTCAAGGCCAGCCTGGGCTACAAAGTGAGTTCAAGCCCAGCCTAAACTGCGTAGTGAAATTTTGTCTCAAAAAGACAAAAATAATGAGAAACAGCCAGACATGACAGCACATGCCTGTAATTCCAGTACTTGGGAGGCTGAGACAGGAGGATCGCGGTGAGTTTGAGGCCAGCCTGGGCTATGTAAGTGAGTTCAAGGCCAGCCTGCACTACATACTGAGACCTTGTCTCAATTTTTAAAAAATGATGAATGCCCAGGGGAGCCTGGGGACTGCTGAACTGATACTTGTGTTTGGGTAGGTTGGGGAAGTGGGTGGGCCCGAGACCTGCATAGTTTGCACATGACAGCACGAGTCCTCCACACCCCCTGCACAGTCTGAGCCAGCACCTCACACCAGGGCTGCCAATGTCCCCAACCTAACACCAGGACAGCTGAAAACTCAAGATACTGTTGCTTCAGAGACTGACCTAATCACAACCTAAACCTACCACAGCAGGCAAAGACTGGCTTTTGAAGCAGTCAGTATTCGAACAGAGTCAGGGACGTAGGCTTCCAAGTCTGGCTCTGAAGGGCACAGACTCGGGTCCATAGAGAACAGTGATCCTGGTTCTGCCAAGAATCAAGGTGCTGACCCCTCAGAAGGGCATAACCCGGAAAATGCCTTCCAACTCACGCTCACCCTGGCAGCCCCAGCTCACTGCTCGATGTGATCAACATCCACTGACTAGAGAATGAGGGCTTCAGGCCACTGGAGGGCGGGTTCTGAGCGCCGCATTTCGAATGATGAGAGCAGAGAGGGAGGGATCATGGGGTCTCCAGGCGATGGGCTGTGTGGCAGTAAGAAAGCACCGCTCCAAGGGGTCCGCACACAACCCAGGCCTGCTGCTCTGGTTAGCTGGGAGCCACCCAGGGGCAGAAGTGCAAAAGTGAGCGTCTCCCCATCCAGCCTCAAAGGACCCTGGGGTCAGAGAGGGTGGCAACCTGGGCTCTGCCGGAAACCAAAGCGCCCCCTACCTAGGAGGCTGGTGCAGAAACACCCACCCCGCCGCAATGGGCAACCCAGCCCCCCCACCCCGCCACGCACACACTTCCGGATGTGACGTCGCTGCCTCACGCATCGTGGGGTCACGCGTTGTGGGGTCATGCGTCACGTAGTGGGGTCACACATCACGTAGTGGGGTCACGCATCAAGTTGTGGGGTCACGTGTCTCGTCGTAGGATCACACGTTACGTCGTGGGGTCACGCATCACGTCGTGGGGTCACGTATCACGTCGTAGGGTCACACTTCGTAAGGTCATAACGACTTGAAGGAATCTTCCGAGCGACGCGTGTGAGGTGTGGGGAGCAGAGAAGGTAGGGTTCGGTGAAGGGCCACGTTCAGGGGCCGTGGGGGCAGCCCCAGTGCAGGGAAAGGGACCTGGAACAGTGTGGATTTACTCGGGGTCTACCCTGAGGTCAGGGGACAAATTTTCTACCGGGAGCCCTTTTCTGAGGGGCCCCAGAGGGGAGAGCCAGAGCCGCGTTTTGAGGGGCCCTGGCCTGGGTTAAGTGAAGGTGAGGGCTGTGGGGCCTGAGCAAACCCTGCCCCAGAAAGACGGTCGCAGAACATTCTAGAAAAGCCTCTGTGGCTTGCTCCTGGTCGCGCTGTGAAGACTTCTCTTCCTAGCGCCCCACGTGGCCGCCCTGGGAGCTGACAGCGAAGTCCGCCCGTGAGGGCTGTGCTGTGAGACCCGAGCCCTCCGGGTGGGCGGAGGGCGGGGAGCTTCGGCTCTGGCTCCGGTCAGGGTGAGGGGTGAGGGGGCCGAGGGGCTCCTAGGGAGTCTGCCTGCAGACAGACGGCCTCAGAACAATTTAGAAAGACTTCTATTGCCTGACCTGACCATGTGGTGCCGAATTCCTGGGCGAGGGCCAGGTGGCGCCTCCCTGGAGCCTGGCAGAGTGAGGGCCCCTTCTGAGGACACAGTGACCCTGTGCTTTCACTCAGAGTTAGGTCCTGCACTCTCGCCAGAACTCCCGAGGGAGCATCCAGGGCCACAGAGCAGGGGGGGCTCTTCCCAGGACTCAAGGGAGGACTTAGAGGGAGGACTATTGAGAGAGTCTTGCTTGTTAGCCCAGAGCGGCCCCCCACTTTGTTGCCAGCACTGATGGGCCCAGTGCACCATGCCGTGCGCCTGCGCGCGCGCGCGCGCGCGTGTGTGTGTGTGTGTGTGTGTGTGTGTCGTCGTCGTCGAACCTCCCGCCCACCCCCCGCCTCAGGCAGCACGAGGGTGTGCGACTTGATCTGAGGACTGTGGTGTCCGTTCAACAGATTCAAGACATGGGAAACTTGTTGTGTTGTTGGAAAGGGGCGGCGGAAGGCGAGACCGAGAGGAGGACTCACCCCCCACCCACACCACAGCCAGCCACCTTCCAGCTTTGGCGTAACAGAGAGATGCTGGCCTTGGCTTGCAAGTTTCAAGAGCAGGTCAGCAGGGGGGAAGTGTGAATCCCTGGGCACACGGCAGACAAAGGAGGGCTTCTCTAACCAAGTCCTTCTGTGCAAACCCTGGGGAAAGCTCATGTGAGGGTGTACAGACGTGCTGCTGCATCTCATTTCTGTCTGCTTGAGCCAGGGAGATCCCATTGTGGTGCGCGCTGGGTCAGCAGGTCAGTGGAGGAGCCACGCCTCGTCAGCAAGAAGAGGAGGCCAGGACCTGCCAGCAGTCAGGGTGAGGTATTGGGTGAGGATTGAGGGTGTGGAAGGAAAGACCCCAAAAGAAGGGAATCTGTAGAGCCTGGTATCCACTGTTATGAGCCTGCCTGGAGTGTAGCTCTGGACAGAGACAACCCCATATCCCACCATACAGAAGCCCAGCTTCAACCTGTCTCTGCTGTCACCAATGGAAGACCCAGGGATCAAGGATGACCTCACTTCCTCTTACTTTGCCTTTGCATGCTGCTCTCAACCTCTCTCTCTCCTCCCCAGGTCCTTGAGTTCAAATCGCTGAGGTCCCCTACCACAGCCATGGCGTCTGGACTTGAAGATGATGCCGAGGACCAAAGTGAGACACGGGGCTTGTGGGGTGGGCAGATTTGCAGTGCTGTGTACAAGAAGTCATCTCTCACTCCCTCTCATTGTCTTTCCTCCTCATTCTCATCTTCCTCTGTTCTTTGTCCTAGGCGCCACAGGTGGATTCTCTCTTACTGATACACTGGGTGCCCAGGGAGGCTTCTCTGTCCTGTGCAACCCAGCAGAGGTCTCTCCTGAAACACTGGGTTCTGAGGAACGCTTCTCACCTTCCTCCACCCCCTCAAGCCAATCCTCCGGGGGCCTCAGCAGTGAACAGGGGGAGAGTTCATCCTCTTTAGAGAGTGAGTCAAGCACTGACTATTCGAGTGTTAATATTCTAGATGCTAAGTTGGCTGACTTGATGCAGTTCCTGGCCTTGAAGTATGTAAGGCAGGAGCCAACCACCATCTTAGAAATGCACAGGGTTGTCAGCAAAAATTACAGAGGGCCCTTCCTTGAGCTCTTTAAGGAAGCGTCTGAGTGCCTGCTGCTGATCTTTGGCATTGAAATAAAGAAAGTGCAGCCTTCCAGCCCCTCCTATGTCCTCACCCCTGCCCTAGGCCTCACATATGATGGGAGGATGAGTAATGACAGGGGCTTCCCCAGGACGATCCTCCTTATAATTGTCCTGGCCATCATCCACATTGAGGGCAAACGTGTCAGTGAGGAGGTCATCTGGGAAGTGCTGAGGGAGATAGGGGTGCAGCCTGGCATGAAACACCTCATCTATGGGGAGCCCCGGAAATTCCTCACTGAAGATTTGGTGCAGGAACAGTACATAACGTGCCTGGAGGTGCCCAACACAAATCCTCTTTCATATGAGCTGCTGTGGGGTCCAAGGGCCTTCACTGAAACCAACAGTAGAGAAGTCCTAGAATTTTTGGGCAAACTCAAAGCTACCACCCTCAGGGCCTTTCCTCTCAGGGAGGAGGAGGATTCAGAAGACGAAGATTAGAGACACCCAGGGCCCCTGGAGGAGTGATGACTAGGGATTGGAGGTAGGGCATATTCCAGGGCATATTGAGGCTTTAATTTCTGAGGAACTCTATGCTTGAAAAGAGCAGTTACTTTTCTAAATAGTGCAGATGTAGGATAGAAATCGGGTATATTCAATATATAATCTTTGCATTTCTCTTCTATGTGAATCATCTGAAGATTGCTTTTGTTTTTATGTTTTTTGTATGTTCTTTTGTGATCTGAGACAAGATAATTTCTCATTTAAATAAAAGCTTTCTTGGAAATGTGGAAGAAATCATTAAAATAGATATATGGTCAATAAATACAGAAAAAAGTGAAATACACTTAATACTTTTCTTTATTCCTTTTAGTGATTGTTCTGTAAAATTTTTTTAAATGCCTAAACAGTATTGGTGGTTTATTAAAAATACTGGAGAAATGTACTCTTAAAGAACCCCAGCTGCTTGCAGGTACATCGTCCTGAGACCACTGAGCAGATGCTCTTTGGAAGGCCCTGTGTTAGGGCTGGAGACACAGGTGAAGTAGGCAAGCAGGACCCACTCTACCTATAGGATGGGGGGGCATTTCCCAGCATGGCAGGGAATGGAGAGATGTCCTCAAAGGCTTAAAGAACAAGGAAAAGAGCAGGTGAGGGTTGCAGGGGAAGGGTGAATGCTTGGGGTACCTTGGGGCTTGGGGAAACTGCAGTTCCTTCTTGAGGTTAATCTTACTGCAAGGTTGCCAAGGGCAGGCACTCAGCTGAGGAATCTGGGGCTGAAATATACAACTTCTCTGAGCAGTTCTGCTTGCTTCATGGATAAAGCAGTGAGGAATGTCCACGTGGGTCAGGTATTGGCTGTGGCCTGCGCCCTTGTTGCAGTGCAGCTGGCATAAGAACTAGGTGATTTGTAACTATCATCTGCAAGGATTGGCCAGCACATGGGGTGATTTCTCTGAAGTTGTGCCCAGAAAGCACCAGACTGACACATTTTCCTCTGGCCTGGGAGCTAGAGGAAAGTGCACTGGAGTGTCGCAGTGTTATCTTCACTGAAATTGGCGCAACGATGAAGGAGGGCTGGGTTTCGGGTGGGATGAAATGAAACTGGTTTGGATGGAAAAGCTGCAGAGAGGGAACTGATCCTTCATTTACATTATAGTAGCTTGGAGATGGACCAGGAAAGATGGCTGCATGCACAGATTTTCTAATATGTCTTCAAAGAGGGAGGGGTTACCCACTGTGGTCATGAAA
>PVLD010033614.1:0-13488 GCA_004027595.1 Dinomys branickii
CTTTCATGGCCTGTTGGAGTTGTTTAATTTCGGATGCAATCGTTTCATAACTTGAAGTTATGAGGCTTCCTGGTTCCCCTGTATCTTCACATTCAAAACTTGTTCTGGGTGGGGTTGAGTTTTGAGACTGTGTTTTGTTCCTCTGTTTTCCCATTTTTGGGTATCAGATTCAAAATGTGGAGCTATAAATTCCACAGGCCGTTCAGCAGGCAAAGGTCTGCTGCAGAGGCTGCTCCAATGATTCCTTCTCTTTGGGAGAATGTCTTTTAAGCTGTCTGCTGAGATTTCCGCTTCTACTCCCTACCCCAAGACCTGGCCAGGGCGAATAAACAGCTTGCCGCCCCAGGAGTCTTACAGACAGGGCACTCCGGTGTTCCTCCCTGGGTGGAGCTCCTTCCCCCCTCACAAATCCCATTGGGGCGCCTAGCTAGTTCTTCCCACCCGGGAGATCCTGCAGTTTTTAAAGCTGTTTTGATGTTACTCGCTGGGCTGAGCTTCTTCCCGATTCAGGAAAAACCAGTTAGAGTGCCCGCTTAACTCACCCTTTGATCGTGCAGACAGGAGTGCAGTTCAGATGTATCTCTCTGGATGGAGGTTTTTCCCGACTCAGAAATCCCGCAGATTGCTGTTGCTCCGGTTCGCGCAGCGCCGGCTGCGGGGTTGGGGTTCTGAGCCGGATCCCGGACTGCTGCCCCGATTGGTGCAGTCTGTCCCTGTTGCTCCAATTCCCGTGGCTCTGGCTGAGGGGTTGGGGTTCTGAGCGGGAATCCCGGACCGCTGCCCAGATTGGCGCAGTCTGTCCCAGTAGCGCGTTCTCTGAGTTTCCTCAGCTCTGCTGCCTCCAACAAATCCTGGTTACAGCCGCCTCTGAGCCGGTCGGGTTTAGGAGCTGAAGCCGTCCTTCCCTCCGCACTCGCTCTCTCGGCTGTACGCGATTTGAACCGAGCTGCGGCCCAAACGCTGCGCCGATCCCCTGGGCCCCGAGCTCTCAGGGTCCGCCCACTTCTCGCCACACGGCTTGTCAGCCGGCCCTTTAATGCTCAGGCTGCGGAGAGCAGCCCAATCAGTTGGAATTTTGCCTCCACGGACCAGGCAGCCGCGCACAAAGGATCGGTCTCTGGGAGAGATTCCCTCTGCTGCTCACCTGGTCGCCATCTTCCCGGAAGTCCAATGAGTTCATTCTTAGTTTTCTTTTTTTATGTCTTCTTCAGGTTTTAATCAGGATTATGTTGTCCTGATAAAGTGAGTTAAGAGGTCTTCTGTGTTTTCGGTTTACTTTGGAAGGTTTAAGCAGTACAGTATGAGACTTTCAGTGCTCCCTCCCTCCTTCAGGGAAAGCAAGGATTTTTCTTATTCATTTTGACAAACCTAATGACACAGCAGTGCCTGGGACATGTGCAGCAATTAGAATATTTGTGGAAGGAATTACACTCAACTCATTTGGAATATCTACGTGTAATGACTTTCAGAAGTGAAGTCTTTGACATCCTTTATTTCTCCTGCCTTTTGTTGCTATTTTAGGCTTCTACTTCTTAAATTTTGTGTGTGTGCATTTTCCTAGAAAATGTCCGCAGATTTATGCTGACCATCAAAGTAACAATACTGTGCACAGGACACATCTTTTCTCTTTAATAGAATTTGTAAGAAATGTGTACATTTTATTCTTTTCAGAGATTCAGGTTTTGTTTTTGTTGTTCAGTTCTCTATATGACTTTTCTTACCTCCCTAATTTAGCATTTTATGATTTTTGCTCATTAATTTCTTTCTTGATGCAGATGTATTCACCATGGCTTCTCAAGTCTATGGGTTGAGTCAACCCCACTTATTTATTAAATTATTTAGGTCAGCATAAACCCATAGGTATTTATTGCACATATTATGTTGGAATCCAATACTTCCTTATTTGTCTTATTGTTCAAGTTGTCCCAGCTTTGGGCATTGGGAGGCCCTTCAGGTTGCCTCCTGTGTCCCCTTTGACCCCCATGTGGTTTTTCTTATTTGGGGCTTTGTTGCTTTTCTTTCTTTTCCTTTTTTGCATTTATTCCATGGTGTTCTATACAAGGTCCTAAGGATGTATCTTGCTTATTTCCTGCTCCAGAAGCAACTGGCTTCCCAAGGAGCCCTCATTCCTTTAGTGGGGAATGACAGTAGAAGCCAAGGGGGAGTTAGATGTCCTCATTGCTGATATTCCACTGAGATTTTTTTCAGCCCCCAAATCATATTTTTATCTCCAGAAACTATTCAAATACTTGCTTCTTTTTTCAAACAACCTGCTCTTTATTGATGCAATGTAGTAATAAGAACCACAGTTAGGACAGGAAGCAAGGATGGAGGAAAAGGCTCTTTATTAAGTGCCTTTTCAATGAGGGTCACTGGTTCTGAATGTTCCTGTTACACTGCTGAGTATTTTTGTGCCTCTAGTAATTTTTTGCTCTACTGATGCAAATGTATAGTTGTTCAGAAAGATAATCAGTATTGGTAGCTGGTATGGGCTCTAGCTGGAATGGTATAAGTCAATGTTATTTCTTTCAGTCCTTAATAAAAATAGAAAACAAATTTAAATGTATAATTTTTATTTAGCAGCTTAGAGCTTTAGTGGTGTGTTCAGGGCAGAGATGGTGCTGTGTGAAGTTCTGAGAGCTACTGGGGTAGAATTTTATCTTCTCTTGGAAGCTGCAGGCCAGCAGCACTTCTTTCTAGGTAATATCTCAGTCACTGCTAACCTTGAAGACTCTTTCTACACCCAAGGGACAGGCCCTGCCCTCTGTGGCCTCAAGGATGCAAATGATAAGCTAGGCCCCACTCCACGTTGTCTCTGCCCACCTTCTTCCTTGTAGTCTGCTCTTCTTCCAGCTACCTGCAGGTGGGGACAGTGAAGATGGATCACGGTTTGGTGACTGACCAGTACTTACTCTATACCTACCTGTATAGAGTAGAAACCTCATAAAGTGACAAGGTTGAAGTTATTTGTAGCTGTTCAACAAATTGCTTTTTAAAATCTAGAGCTTAAAACAACACATATTTATCATCACACAGTCCATGGCGGCCAGAAATCAGATGTGCTTAGCTGGGTCCGCTGCTGCCATCAAGGTGTTGACAGTGGGGGCACAGTCTCATCTCCAGGCTCCACTGGGGAAAGACCTGCTTTGGGGCCACATGTTTTGGTGACATGCAATTTTCTCATGGACTAACAGACTGAGGGCACTGGTTCTTTCCTGGCTATTCCTGGAGGCTCCTTTCACTTCCCAGCACATAGGCCTTTAGTATGTCAGCTTGCTTTGTTGGCATGTGCAAGCTGAAGATAATAGTGAGAATCAACTAGCTAAATAGGAGCAGCAATCTCATATAACCTCGTTACAGAGATGCCAACACATCTTAAGCCCAGTTCACACTCAAGGGGAAACATCATACGTGGACATGAATACCAGGAGGTAGGGATCATCTAGGACCATCTTAGCAGTTCTGCCTACTGCAGGTAGAGATAAGAACCTATTCCAGTCTCCCTCCAGAAGGGGTCTATGATTTTCCATCTAGTAGAGGTTGGTTTTTTCTCTGATCCTTTGAGAAGAACAGTTCATAGAGGAAATGGGCTTAGTGCACTATTGCATGGACTTAATTTTTAATATACTGAGCTTGAAATCTTTGAAGGAGCTTGAGGTAAAAAGTTTTAGTCTGCTGTTGCTCAGCAATACTTCTAAACTTTCCCATAAACTACTCATTGAGTTAGATATTTTATATCCATTGTCTTACCATATACCTTGCATCAATTCTGTAAAGAACCTATTTCTATGTTAAAGTTTCTGGAACTTTTGGCAAAGGAAATGGAAGACAGCAACTTTTCAGTGTCTAAGTACTCCAGTAACTGAAGCAGCTCCCCCCATTCCCCAAGTTAACTGACTTCACCAGATGTGGCCTCCATCTCAAGGAGTACAGGGCTCTGTCTGTCAGCACTGCAGAGACGGGAGTAGGTTCCACTTCCTTCGCTCAGGGCTGCTAACTCTATCTGTTGTTGGCTCCCAGTGCAAACTACTGGCCTCCACCTCAGTTGCCACCTCTGTGTCCTGCCTCCATGCATGGGATGCATCATAGCAAATCTGTTCTTGGTTCTTAATTCTTGTCTTTAGTCCAAAATCAGGACAAGCCTTGTTCTTCTGTTGTGACTAGTAACAGGTTCTGGAAGCCAAGTCCAAGTTAGAGGATACGTTTCCCACTACCTACCACTCAACTCACTGGAGTACTTCAGTTTGAAGCTTCACTTACTTAATGAGAGATAGAGCCAGGATTCAACCCAAATTCTTTGTACTCTCTCATTCTGCCTCCCAGATTAACTATTAAAGTAAACAGATAATTCAAACTCTGGACTCAAATCTATTTGCTCCACAGTCTAGATAATCTCATTTGATTAAATAGGGAAGATGATAGGGGAGACATGAATGAAATTCATACAGTGCGCACCATCACAGCTGTGAGTAAAGGCCAGGCGGGAGGGTGGGCACCAGGAACTCAGAGCAAGGGGGGAGGGGCTGGGGATATAGCTCAGTGGAATAAGCGCTTGCCTAGCAAGCGCAGGGTCCTGAGTTCGATCCCCAGTACCGCAAAAAAAAAAAAAAAAAAAAAAAAAAAAACCGAGCAAGGGGGGAGAGGCGGTGCACACGGGAGGTCTGTACACTCCAAGGGCTCTATCCCAGATCCTTTTGGTTGGAAAAGAAACTCTGTCTCTGCAGACTCTTATCACTGTCACTGCCGGCGTACCTGGGACAACAAGCACAGGGCTCGTAGGACCTCACCCACAGCCATATGCTTTAATGTCTGCCTGAAAGAATGAAAAACGAAAGTATTTCCCAAGTTGATTTCAGAAAAAGATAAGCACAGTAAAGAAAGAAACAGTCATCCTTCTCCTTATGATGCTTCATAAAAAGCAGACAGGCAAATCCTGTGGAGCACTTCTAAAAGTTCTCAGTAACAGAAGGGGATCCCCAGTTGCCAGTTCTTATTACTGCAGTCATTTGATGGGGTTTCAGTTTGGCTCAAAGAGCTTCATCTTAAAACAGTGACACGATTTCATGAAGTTTTATTGCCAGTGGTCTCGTAGATAAATTGTTGTTTGATCTATGATTTGGAAAATTATTTTCAGTGCTGTTTTATGGGAGAACTGAAGGTCTAGGTTAGGATAGGGATGAGGTTTGAGAATGGGTTACAATCCTCCTTCAAGGGCAGCCCTTGATTCCAGAGCACACTGCCTCGTGGAAACCTGCGATCTCCTCACCCTTTCTTCCAAACTCATATACTGTTCCCTCTATGTTTTCTTTGGGGCCCCTTTATTTTTTTCAGCCCATACAAAATAAACTGTCCCAAGGACTCAGTTCTGAGCTTTCTGCTCTTCTCTATCATGATTTGGATGTCCTTGTTCAGTCTCTGATTGTCCTTGTTCACATGCCAGTGGCTCTCAAATGCTATCTCCAGCCTGACACCATCAATGAACTACAAACTTGGGTTGCAGGTGTTCTATGTTTAAATATGAACAGGTTTTCTTGCTCTTGTGAAAAATCAAATCATCCTTCTATACCTACCTCATCTTCAAGGTCTAGCAGTGAGACTGGGAAGAATTTTAACAATTCTTTCCATGTATTTAGGGTTCAACATACAGAGTCCTCCTGACTGGTGGTTGGACTGTAATGCTCACTTCTCCAGGGCAGGGAAAGAATGGATCAGGAAGAGTGCAAGTCAGAAACCCACTTCCTCTGGTACTAATGGATCATGGAGAGACAAGGTGGGACAGGATGGACATAGGGAGGGAAGTGGGTTCTCATCTCCTCTCTTTGAATCTCTAGATGTGGGGAGGAAATATGCTACCGCTTTGAGGGAAAGTGGGAGGAGAATTTTTGCCTGGCTTACTTTTTGGGTCCTTGAGAAGAGATAATCAGATAATCAACCTGTTGTCCCTTTTGCTGCCAACCTGGGTAGTGAGGTGGAAGTGGTGACCTGTCAGCGTACAATTTAGTGGTCCAGCAAGGTCAAGAAGAAACAGTGAGGGATTGTATCTCTACAAAGCCCTTTCAGTTCCCTGCAGTGAGCATGGGACTCAGAAATGCCCACATTACCAAATGGTCTGGGAATCATCGCTGAGTGGAGAATTAGTGGACGTTAATCAAGAGGGACAAGGTGACCCACTGAAGTAGGAGCTGAGTGGGGAATATGGCAGATACTCCGAAGGGTCAGCTGGCATGGGGCTAAGTCATCCAGGGAACTTCAGAGTCTCTACCGCCCCCTGCCAACCCATACTGGCTGCCACAT
Organism: Dinomys branickii; assembly: GCA_004027595.1. NCBI lineage: Eukaryota > Metazoa > Chordata > Mammalia > Rodentia > Dinomyidae > Dinomys > Dinomys branickii. The sequence continues at coordinate 6,295 of PVLD010033614.1, forward strand.
TCCACAGGGAATGTGAACAGGGCAGGCAGTGAACAAGATGTGTTACTACAGACTGAAACAGAGGCAGAGGACACCAGAGCAGATGAAGGCCACGTCCAGGCCCTAGTGGGCTCTCAGCATCTTGGGGAAGAGAAGAGTGATGGCTTGGGCGTCTAAGAGGTTGTATCTGTTTAGTTTTAAATCCTTGGCTCAGGTGAAGAACTCCAGACTGAGTTACACTGGTTCTCTCATTGGCCCTGCATACATCCCCTAAAAGAGATTTCTCAGATCCTTTCTGTACTTCTGAATAACACTTAATGGAATTGCAAATTTCCTCAACTCAGAAACCTATTTGTTTCACATCTAGCATGGCCCAGGCTGAATGAAAACTACACTGAATTTTTCACTCCTCCACTCACTGTAATACCACAGCCCAGTCCCGATTCTCCCTGTCTCAGTCAGACACACCAGTATACCCCATGCATTTAAGGCTCACCTCATCCATCAGCAAGTTCTACCTCTAGACACATTCTGAATCCACCCACTGCTCTCTCCACTACAGCTGTTATTCTCACAAACATGACTGCAGCATCGCCTCCCTGTTCGCACTTCTGGATCTGCTTCCGTGTGGTGTTTTGTGTGTGCTGAAAAATGATCTCTCTCTGGGTCTCTGGGTCTCTCTTTCTCTGTGTTTCTATGTGTCTCTCTGTGTGTCTCTGTGTCTCTGTGTTCTCTCTCTCTCTTTCCAGGTGCACATGTTGACCAAAGGGTTTGATGAGTAGGAAAGAGCTGAATTTTAACCCCTACTCACCTGCTCTGCCTGATAACCTTTGTTAGAATCTAGATTATAAAAGTACAACCAGCAGCCCTCCTGACTGCGATGCTTGCTCCTCGGGATGAATTATCTATCAGCATAAATCAGGCAGCAATGTCCTGGTAAAGCCTCTGACCTCTTAGGACAAAGTTTCAATGTCCTGCCGTGGCCCGTGGTGCCCTACATGCTAGAACCCCCACTTGCTTCTCCATCGGAGCCGTTCTCTCCTGTCCTCCTGCATGGTGCCGGACCCATTCTTTCTGCTCTTGTTGTTCTGGACTGGAATACACAGGGCATCTCTTTTTTATCATGTAGGTTTGTGCTCAGATGCCACAGCCTCAGTGAGGGGTTTTTAAATGGCCCTCTTCCTGTTACCCTCCTTGTACACCCTCTGTCATATTACCTGTTGTGGTCTCTTGATAGCATTTACAACCTCTAAAATCATTTCTTTCCATCTATTTACTTCTTGATATATTGATTCTTCCTCTGTCTCTCTCACAATTACAAAAACTCCAAAGTCAGAGAACATTTCTGTCTGGTCCACCTCTATTTTCAGAGCCCAAGCAGTGAATGGTATATTGTTAAATGAACATTTAAATTAAAGCATTGGTGGTTAAAACTGCATGTGGGGCTAGTGTGCATCTCATAAGAAGAGTGCGAGTTGTGGACCAGTACAGCTACGTTTTCAGAACTTTAAAAAGACAGTGATGTGAACCTACAGACCTACAGTGAGAAGAATAAATATGAAAAGGCAATAAATAATTTTCTGGACAGTGAATCCTGCATTCATGGGATAAACCTTTCTATATTAAATTACATGGCATGTTGATGTCAGTGTAAAAATTTTTTCATATTTAAATTTTTAAAATATTTTGAAAGTTAAAAAATTATTTCTGTAAAGTATTATGCTTGGGATATAAAACTTTTCAGATACAAAAATATCAACAAAAACTTTTAAAAACTAGATCTTTTTTGGTTTTGTTTGTTTGTTTTGCTTTTTGAGACATGATATTATACAGTTCAGGCTGGCCTTGAACTCATTGTGTAGCCCAGGCTGGCCTCAAACTTACAGTAATCTTTCTGCCTCAGCCTCCCAAGTGCTGGGATTACAGACATGTGACCACCATGCCCAGCATGAAACAAGAGCTTTTGTAAATGAGTTAGGCTAGGGCTGGAGATATAGCTCAGTGGAATAAATGCCTGCCTGGCAGGTGCAAGATCCTGAGTTTGATCCCCTGTACTGCAAAAAAAAAAAAAAAAAAAAAGAGTTAGGCTAAAGATTTCTTGCCTAAAGAAAAATTTATTTTTCTCACTATTTCAAAATTACTTGAATTATTCATTGAGTAGCATATGGTATGTAATGAAAAATGGTGAGCATACTTAGAAGTATATATATTTGCTGGTTTGGATTACAGTATTCTATAGATGCCCATTAGGTCTAGTTGAGAATAGTGAGAGAAACTTACCTAGATATAACCCACATAATATATTCCATTTTGCTAATTTGGTGAGGATAATAATGAAAGAGCTACATCTTCCTTTTTTATGTCTACATATTCATTAAATATAGCTCAGCAAAAGATGCCTAAATGATCTTTGAGACTGATGCCTGTTGATACTGAATTTTAAAGGTGGAAAATAACAAGTTCTAAGGTGGTTGAGTACTTTTACAAAACTATGCAAAACAAATTCTTTTGATGACCATCTTTTTTTCTGACTGAGACTTTTCTGCATCCTGTTTGTGGTTTGAAAAAGTCTGATCACAAAGAATGATATAACTAAAGCAAACTAAACAATAATTAGAATAACCTCCCAATCTAGTCATCATCAAGTTTACTAAAACTTTATTCATTGTGTTAATAAATCCCAAACTGCCCACTTTCACGCAGGCTGCTCCAACACAGCTGTGGTAAATGAGTGTTACTGGCCGTGACAGAGCCCTGCTGTGAGCAATTCACAGAACTACTACAATGAGGTCCTCTATCAAGAATCACCATCTTGTTACCTCATTTTCTCCTAATCTGCATCCCTCCTAAGACAGCCTTGTGGTCTGAGGCTCTGACTTGGGGTTTCTCTTCACACAGTTTCTTCTGTTCAGCTTAGGAAAGCAGTGCCACACATTGAACTAGGTTTCATGAGGTCACCATAGAAGACTAGTTGTTAAATACATTATGTTGAACAGTAGGAGAAACCATTTTTCTTGAAATCTACTCAGATTTTCTTCTGTCTCTCTTTTCTCCTTGTTCCCCTCTTTTTCTTCCTTCCTTCCTTCCTTCCTTCCTTCCTTCCTTCCTTCCTTCCTTCCTTCTTTCCTTCCTTTTTCTAATATCTTTTGAATTACAACTGTGAAGGAAGTCCAGGGTGAGGCAAGTACTTATGAACATATTTATGAAAAACTGTTTTATGTGCTTAGAAGATAAAAGACCTTCCTTTCAAGAAAAAAAACCAGAATCATGTTTTCTCCCTTTAATGCTGATAAGATTGCTATGACTTTTATTTGGACTCATGTGGATATAAAGCAACTAGTCTAAAATCCCTTCTCATATCACAGAACTCTTAAGAAAGAGTTCTTCATATTTTGCTGAGATGAATGGATTTTGCTGTGACACAGTATGGTATGGAAAAAGACCTGTACTATTACTCAAAAAGCATGAGGTAACTGACAAGACACAATATACAAAATACAAGCACAGGGGCTGGGGATATAGCTCAGTGGAATAAGCGCCTGCCTAGCAAGCGCAGGGTCCTGAGTTCGATCCCCAGTACCGCCAAAAAAAATAAAAATAAAATAAATAAATAAAATACAATACAAGCACAGTGTGGCAGAAGATGCACTGGAGTGGAAATTAGTAGGCCTGATTTCAATTGAGACATTGTGTCCGACATTCTGTGTAACTTTGATTCAGTTGCTTACTTTCCACATCTGAACACAGAGGCTGTCTAACCAAAATTCTTTGAATCAAAAATGACAAAACCCAGTTAAAACTAACTCAGGTATCCATTGCTGGCTACAGAAAGAAATTAGAAAGGGTTGGTACAACACAAATGTGCACTGACCCTATCAGACAATCTGCCTTTCCATGCCTTTGATAGTCTGAGACACACGATCAGACAAGTATTTCATCTTTGATGCAAAATTATTGCCTGTGTATTTTGCTCCCTATCTGCTCTGTCCTAGGAGCGATACCACTTTTTGTTACTTCCCAGGAGGATTTCTGTTTCTCAAGCAGATGAAGTGCTGCCCCAAAGCAAAGGTCTGGATTATGACAAAGTCTGGGGCAAAGGTAGTGGTGGTTAATTGACTGACTGTCATCTTGAGTGGGAGCACCCAGATGAACTGAGTCACCATGGTTCTGGAAGTAGAAGACCCTGTTTGGGGAGGACTGTTGCCCGAACAGTATAAAAAGGAGAATTGGAGGGAAGGGCTGCAGTTGATTTTCCTTGAAAGAACTTTGTTCTAGCTGCTCTTCTTTGGAGAGGCCTTGGCTGTTCTCTTTGGCTGAGCTTGGGTCTTTGCCTTCTAAAGGAGTGGCTGTTGTCCTCTTTGGAGGAGCGCTGGTCTTTGCCTTTGCCTTGGGCATCCTCTCTTGGCTTTTGGCACCGATTCTTCAGTTTCTAGCACCTGCCTCTCTGGCCTCCAGCTTGGCCCTTGGGCTCTCAGCACAGTCTCTTCAGTGTCCATTGCAGATTCCTCAGCCTCTTGATATCAACTTGCACAGGACATTGCCATGGGCTTCAGATTCTTTGATCTGTAGTGTGCAGACAGATCACCTTTGTCTCTGTGGATGGATAGTTTCAGCTAATCTCATACCTGCATTAAATGTCTCTCTTGCAAATATCAGTTACAACAAGGTCATGCACATCTTCTGTCCATTATGTCCTCTACCCACATACTCCAGTGTAGATGACAAAGTTAGCTCTCCCTGGATCCAACCTAAAATCCTCACTATGCTGTATTATTTGTATTCTTCAGTCATGGGCCTTTTCATTTTTACCCCCTGGCTAACAGCTCCATCACTGTCTCAGACTAAAAGGAGAGGCTGAATGACGATGCTAAATTACAGAATCATTGGCAAGAACCGCCCTTTGGTCACCTCCAAGCATACACAAGACTTAAGACCTGCACATTGTCCTGTGGAGTTCACAGTCAGCAGTTAATTTTTGGAGCCTTGGTTTCCTCACCTAGAAAGAAACTTCTATACATTGAGAAGGTTTGGCTTCATAACTTCTAAGGTCTTCTAGTAGCCTGTGAGTACAATTGAGGGAGGCCCATGGTGATTTCTTTCAGGAGGCACACTGCTGGGTTCTGAAGACTTAGACTTCATTGTACTAGGTAGAGCAGTTTCATGCTGGATGTGCATGGCTACCAGGGTTGTACCTGTCTGCTCAACTTTATCTCTAGGGCACTAGCAGTTAAAGTCTTGTTCCCAACAAGATACATATGGCTTGTTGGTTGCTAAAATTTCACTGGAGGTAGTTCATTAGTTTTGTTTCTGGCTTTGATCTCTCCAAAGAGACATACAGGATAAGAACCTTGGGAGAGGTAAGCACACAAACTGTGACCAGAGGCTTTCCTGTGTGTTGGCTTTGAGAGGTCAGAGAATGAAGTTTTGGGCATCTGACAAGGGGATTTTGGAGACCATGAAGAGACCAGGGTACCAAAGTCAAATTCCAAACATGTGCAATTTTGTAAGTGCTCCATCTCAGGGAAAACGTTTGTCTTGACAGAAATGTGGTCACCGTAGAGCACGTGTCATTCACACTTTCACCTCAGGGAAACACTTTTGGTTAACCACTAAGAGTGAGCCCCACTTCCCTCTCAAGTCCTCCCCCGAGCAGTCTGCCTACTGCGACATGCCTGCGGAGACTGGAAAAGCAAGCAAAGTTAACTGAGGTGAGTGGTTGGCTCGAGGTCATCATGGGATTCTGTTGATAGTCTAGAAGTCATTTCACTTTTTCTTATGCTAATAACCCATGCAATAATAGATTTTTTTAAGACTTAAATGACATAGTGTAAATGTCAAACTGCCACTTGGGCTTATTTCACATTTTCTGTTCCAATTCAGATGTGTCAAAAACTAGTGAGATCTTGAATTCATTAAACCTTCTATTCTCACTTGATGTATAATAGTGATGTATAAATACATGTAATTACAGTACTCTTTTTTGTAACATATTTTAAGATGTTAGGATGAAAGGCATTATTTAATGCTTAATTTCTGAGAAATATAAAATGTATAATGATTGTGTGCTGCCTTTAACCTAAAATGGAAGTGTTCTATCTGTAATTGTATATTGGTGCTTGATATTTTGTGCTGCTTTCCTAGACTGAGTGGGAGGGTAGCGGTAGGTCAGGCCAACTTACCTATCATTGGTCCACCTACCTTTCTACCGTCCATCTCCCTCCCTGGCTACCTTGTTTCCCCTGGAACAACTCTGTGAGAGGACAGAACACTCGTTTCTCCATCTCCTCTATGCTTGTGCATGGAGTACCCGGTGTGTGCTTAGTACTCATCACAGTGAACAAAGACAGAAATCTTGACCTTCTTGGAGCCTGCATTCCAGCAGAGGAGACAGATAAGAAAAACATGTAGCATATTACAGAGTGGCTAGTGCTATGTAGAAAATAAGACAGTTATCATTTGGAGCAAAGCCTGAAAGATGAGGGGGAATTCGCCTGAGAAGTTCCTGTGGAAAGAGCAGTCTAAGAAAGGAAAAGTGAGCGCAGACTCTGGGGCAGGAGTACGCTGAGGGTGCAAGGAACAGGAACGGCAATCTTTAGGAGGCCCCGTGGCTAAAATAACAGTAGGGAGAGAGGGAGGAGGTAGGGAGGGATGAAGTCAAAGAGCTAGGGAAATCATAGGTCCTGGTAAGGAATGGCCGGAAGGTCCTGAGCAGAGAAGTGACACAAGCTGACATTTTAACAGGACTACTTTGGCCACTGTGTTAAGGCACTTTAGGGGCAAGAGAGGAGGCAGAGAGACCTGTTAGAAGGCTGGTGAGAGAAGATGAAGACTTGGACTGGTACCAGTGGGCAGGGTGGCAAGAAGCTGTCAGATTCTGGACAAGTTTTGAAGGTAGAAGTGCAATGACCTTCTTGGAGCCTGCATTCCAGCAGAGGAGACAGAGCCCTGAAGCTTTGGACCTTCCAGCCATTCCTTACCAGGACCTATGACTCCCCAGCTCTTTTTTTTTTTATTTAAAAAAAATAAAAGTACAAAAACATACTAACAAACAGACACAAATTAGCATAAAAAATAGTACAGTCACAACTAATCTACAGACAAGGTGACATGGTCTCAACAGTTGTTATTGCTTTATCCATTGATATCTTCGAAGTGTAAATATATGAACCCATATACAGACATGCAAATTTAGTCAGACAATTAATCTTCTCAACA
>PVLD010033615.1:0-13487 GCA_004027595.1 Dinomys branickii
TTTGACCCAAAATAATGTTTTCCTTAAGACACAGTCTGTAATACTAACTGGAGGTAAGGTTTTCTAAGTTCATTTCTGCTGTGGTAGAACTTAAATGGGGTTGCCATGGCAACTTATGCAGCGCTTGGTTTAATTGGGGGAAAAGAGGTTTAGCGCATTGTCTTTATCCACCCAAGATCAATTTACATGCTTCTCCATACTCCTGGTGGGAGTATAATTATTAATAAGTTATCTTTGTTCTCCTTTTACTTTCAGTTATTGGAAGGAATATGTACAATACCTTATACCTTTTCTCTATCGGCATATTTTGCAGCCTTCCCTGTATATACCTTCTACCAAAATTTCTCTCCCTCTCCTCTCTCAGAGTCACAGTGATTTTCAAAATTATGTTGCCAGCTGGGTCTGGGCTGGGTGTCTATAACTCTAGCACTTGCGAGGCTGAGGCACGCGGATTGCCTCGAGTTCAAAGGCCAGCCTGGACTATACAGTGAATTTAAGGTCAGCCTGAACCACATGGTGAGATCCTGTCTCAAAACATAAAGAAATATATAAAACTACAAAATAAAAATGCGTTGTCTGCAACAAAATCTCCATTTTTTCCCCGATTCACAAATTTTGCTTTCAGTTCTTTTTCCTTCTGCATTAACGGATTGACGGATGGATAGATATTAGAGAGCCAGTGAAAAGAACAGGAAAAACACTTGCAAGAAAATTTAAAACATAAACATTGTAACCGCCACCTGTGGGATGGTGTAGGAGCAGTTAACTATGCCTCATCATATCAGCTCTGTTACTAATTCAATGCAGTGAGTCAGAGTTACTAAATTCGGAATCCTATCATTTGCTCTGGGAGGCAATCCCCTCGTGCCTCATCTGTTTTCAGACTTGGAGTTCTGGTTTCCGACAGATTAATGGCGGCCATGCCTTTGCCACCTGGGCCACTGCTTAAAACCCTTTATTTCCTTTGACTTGTTCAAAACATTTTCTTATTAACATCTCTCTTGTTTGAAAAAATAGGATGCAAATCATTGAAAATTATACGGCTTTTAACATTCTTATTTTAGAATATGTGCAAATAATTCAAAAAAACACAAGAAAAGTTTTTATATCAAATACATTGGTAGAAAACACTTCCAGTGAAGGGAAGAACAGAATTGAACTGAGAGAATTCTTTTACCAAAGCCCGGACGGGGCGAGAAGAGCTACCGTGAGGCATTCACCTGTCACTGCCGTCGTTATTCCTCTGGAGAGGGCTGCTCATGACAGAGTCATTATACAGTTAATAATGTACCTCTGTGCTCAGTTACTAGTGCACTGAGTTTCCAAATATCTAGAACCCCCAGTGTTCAATATTTCATAGGAAAACCATTGTAATTTAACAAATGTGTATATAAAGTATATTTATTACAAATTGTTGTATTCTTATATTGTAAAATAGCATGCCTTATTTATTTATATTGCCTCTAAATATTTTTAATATATCTGCTTAAATTTTACCTTAATTTTTAAAAAGTTCCATTTTGAGAGCTATTTAGGTAGTTTCATCACTTCTACTGTTGAATGAAGGATCAAAATAAACCAGAATAGTGGGGTGTTTTTATTACTTTTATCATGTGTTAACTGATCAAAGGAAGTATTTAAATTCTATTGTAGAATTTGTCTGAGAATTAAGAATTCGTATTTGTTATTTGTGTTTTTTATTATTGTAAAAATAATCCAAGTCCAACTTCATTAAAATTTAAAAATAACAACAATTAAAGAAAATCCTAAAAAATATATTCTGGAGGAAAATAAGGAATGACCATAGTAAAACTACCAATCTTTCCATTATGAGTCTGTGGACCAGCAAGAAGAGTAAATAAAACATGTACCAGTATTCCTGTAATGTAAACTCAAACGGCACAAGATAAAGATGCTACTGTACGAATTAAAAACTTTTCATAAATGTTATAATATTTTCCTCAGGCTCTCTTTTCATAATCAGTGCTATTCATCCAGCTATAATAAAATATTGACGTGAAAGAAGATAGGATCAAATGATTAAGACCCCAACATAAAGAAAGATGGAGAGAGGAGTCAGATACCAAGGTGATATATATTTATCAGGCATAAAGTTTAAAATAACTACCAGAGTGTAGATTAGTGCACCCACTGTGGAAATCAGTGTGATTCCTCCGAAAACGGATTAAAGGCCCCATTCAATACACCTATTCTCCTTCTGGGTATTTTCACAAAAGAATTAAAAACATCATACTACAGTGATATGCGTTTATAGTAGCAGAGTTTGTAATAGCTAAATCTTGGAAACAACCCAAATGTCCATCAACCAAGGAATGGATAAAAAATATGTTTTTGTTTTTATATAGTGGAGTAATACTCAGCCGTAAAGAAGGATAAACTGGAGCCTTTTATAGGTAAATGGTGCAACTGGAGATGTACTCATAAGTGAAATAAATCTTACTCATATATGTAAACACTGTACTGACTTCCTAATCTGAGAAGTTGAAAGAGTAAATAAGATCCAAATTGTACAATAAATATTGCCAAATGGGAAGAAACTGTTCAAAAGGAAAGATAACCTGTGATGGGAGAATGGAGAAAAGAAGGAAAGAAAAGGAAAAAAAAAAATATATATATATATACAAGATACTCATACTACTAATTTTTTAGTTCATTGAAAAGAAAGGTTTGTACTTACATTGTTTGATCAATTTTTCATGCCTATATGTTGTAACCTGAACAACCTTAAAATAAAAACTTTTAAGATAACTACCACTAATACCTTCCAAAATATATGAATAGATGAAAGATTTCTCCAAAGACTTAAACATTTTTTTAATTGAAACATAATACTACGTATAGCTGCATTCCCTCAGAGCGAGGACCTGGCCTGTGGGCGCTGGTGGGAAGTCTGGTCGCACTAGCTCCCACGCGGGCGTAAGAAAGGAGGAAAGAGCTCAGGGCTTTTCAAGGAACTGTTTGGGCAGTAGAGGTAGAGCCAAGTGAAAAACTAGCGGTGAAAAGCGAGACTTTTGTGCCGTTTCTTAGCAAAACTGAGAACAAACGAAGCTGCTCTGAAGAGCCTGGAGCAGAAGGGGCAGAGGCAGGTCAAATTACCGAGTATCTTAAGCAGCAAGTTGCTCTTCTAAAGGAAAACAGCAATTTTGCAGACAACACTGAGAGAAGAGAAAAGTACTTCAAGGTGAAAATGCTAAACGGAAGAAAGAAACTGAAGAACTGGGACAGGAGCTGATTCAGGCTGAAAGTCGGAGCGGAGTGAAGAAGTACCAAGCCCGTCTTACACTCCGCTGCAAGCCAGTTCTGTGACTGCCGAAAACTCACTGTATCGTCCGGTGCCAAAGCACAGATAGAAAAGGGATGAGAAGAAAAGGTGAAAGAAAAAAACTGAAAAGAAAGGAGAAAAGACGGGGAAAAAGCAGCCATCCACTGGGGGATGTGACTCTAAGCCAATAGACACTTCTCGTCGTGATCTTCGAATTGGCCGCATCATTAATGCCAAGAAGCACCCTGATGCAGACGCTTTGTATGCAGAAGAAATAGATATTGGAGAAACAGCCCCAAGAATGGTTATCAGTGGCCTAATGAATCATGTTCCTCTTGAACAGACGCAAAATCGGTTGGTGATTTTGCTTTGTAACCTGAAGCCTGCAAAGATGAGGGGGATCCTGTCCCAGGCAATGGTGATGTGCGCTAGTTCACCAGAGAAGATTGAGATCCTGGCTCCTCCCGACATGTCCATTCCTGGAGACACAGTCACGTCTGAGGCTTACCCTGGACAGTCTGACAAGGAGCTAAATCCTAAAAGGAAGATTTGAGAGCAGATCCAGCCTGACCTGTACACTAGTGACAACTGTGTGGCCACATACAAATGTGTTCCCTCTGAGGTGAAGGGGCAGGGAGTGTGAAGGGTGCAGACCATGGCCTAGAGTGCGATCAAATAAGGGCAGATCCTGCCACTGCTGGAACACGCTGGAGGAAACACCAGTGACAATAAAAGAAAGTGTTCGTCACTTCTACCTAAACTATGCCTGGATCATTTTTGTGTTGCTTCTCTTTGGAGTTGCTAGTCTTTTACCTCATATATTTTGTTTTCAGTTGATTAGGGAAATATGTTTTTACATGTGATTTTGGTCATTTATAATGGAAGAAGGAAGTTGCCCATGTTTTCTGATAATTTATTTATTAGTGGCTATAGCAGGAAGTTGTTTTTGCTTTTTACATTTAGATAACTTAGAGTAATTTAGTTAATTACTTAAGAACAGATGGTGAATAAAACTGGGTTGCTGGAATTTCAAAATGTTGTACACCTGTATTATAAGTATTCTCTCCTCTTATAAATGACAAATTGGAATTTTTATCAAACTTATTAATTAATAATGAAAATGACCCAGTGTTGATTCTAAAGGTCAAACATCATAAATCATAGGTGAGATGGTATTTGAACATTTGTGGTTTGCTGCTGAAATAACCTTGCTTTATAACATGTAATGTGACAGGCTAAAAAGCCTGAAATTTCCAGCTAGATATTAACCTTTTTCTTTTCACATTCAAAATAACTTGTAAGAATTTTGACCAGAATGCTTAAGATTGGTGTACTTATTTTTGTATTTACCATAATACTATATATAAATTATAGACTCAAATGTAATATAAAACTATATATTACATGGTCCTGCCACATAGCGCAGAGCTGACCCTGGGGATGGTTCAGCTCCAGCTTGTAGAGCTGCCAGGTACATGAAGCCACCACTGGGCATGGTCCTGCTGCGGGGCATGGGCAAAGCTGCCACAGACTGTGCAGTGATGCTGGGTCATGTGTTTCCGCTGCGCAGGGCATGCAGAGACGCCCGTGGCACCGTGGTCCCATCCCCGCCCTAGAATCCCTCTCCCTTGGCTGCCACCCCTGATGCCCTCCAAGATCCTAGGCGGGGGACCTGGAAGAGGAGCAACAGCCATGGGTCAGCGAGAGCAGCCAGGTCAATGACATACTGGAAGGCTGAGGCTTGCTACTAATATGAGCACTGAGAGGAACTCCATACCGCTTGCAAATACGAACTTTGTATCAACCCATAAGGACAAGATATATGAAAAACATCAGTCTTGGAGATTGAGAGATGACAGCATACTCTAAGGCCTGAGAAACTCCTCCAATTGTCTCCCAAAACTAGTAACTAAACTGAGTACACACCCCGAACTCCCTCAGTGAGCATGAGTGGGAGAGACTTCCCACCACGTATGCCCAGCATCAAAGGATTCAAAATGAGAATTCAAACTCTCCCAAGAAGCAAACAAGACTCCTTCCTGAAAAACAGCTTGGGCAACTGCCATGGCACAGTTAGAGGAAGAGGAGGAGGAGAAAGAGGGAGTAACTACTCCATACACACCCTCGGCCCACTCCCTCATTTCTATGCTCACAGCCTCAAGTTCGGGAACCCGAGCACACGGAAGGCCCCAGACTTGGAAAGAGGAGAGCAACATTCCAAGAACTGGACCAAAACTGGGGTGGACAGAGCCCAGCCTAGAAGGCGACTGGGAAAACAGCAGAGAAGGATCCTCCCATAGGATCACCACCCAGACACTGGACTATAACAACACGAGAATGACCAGAGGGAGAGAGGAGGGTCCCCTGGTAGCAGGAAGGTTTAGAAATCAGAATCAAGTCGGGGGGCTCCCTGCAGGCTACATGGGGACCCTGAGGTCTTGGACTGGGCCCCCAGGAATGCCTTGTTGGGTCAGAACCAGAGCCCAGAGGTCTGCAGGAGCAACCCCGCAGACTTGACCGGGCTGGGGGGAGTGCCTCATAGGGGTGGAACCCTGAAGTTTGCAGAGGCAACCCAATGGACTGTTCCAGGTCCTTGGAACCGGCTTGCTGGGGCAGAGCCTGGCAGTGCTTGGGGGTGACCTTGAGAACTTGACTAGGCCCCTGGGAGCGCCTCATTTGAGCATAACCCTGTGGTCTGCAGGGGTGACCCTGCAAACTGGTCCAGGTCCCTGGGAGTACCTCGCTGGTGTGGAGCCCAGCGGTCTGTGGGATTGACCCCACAGACTTGACTGGACCCCCTCAGGAGTGCCTCATTGAGGTGGGGCCTGGCGGACCATGAGGGCGACCCCATGGACTGGACTAGACCCTCGAGGACCTCGAGAGCTTATCAATCGGATATGACCATAGTGTATTTTGTTCCCTGCCTATGTACCATCTTTGAGGATGGGTGCTTTTCCACCTAGTGCCATAGTAATTTGAGTGCACCTATAATTGTTACAGAATAATTTGAAGCAGCCATGTGCCTTCCCAGTGTGAGAGCCCGAGGGAGTAAATAGACCAAAAAGCACAGTTATTGACAGAGGGAAGACAATTGATTGGGTGGAAGAACAATGGAGTTGAGGGTGGAGAAAACTGTTTAATTAATTGAATGTGCCATCATTTGTATAACTGAGTAACAACAGTGAAGATGTCATTTTGTAATACAGCATCTATTTTTATTTATTTATTTATTTATTTATTTATTTTAAAAGTAAAAGAACAAAAACACTAACAAACATACACACAGTGGCACAAGAACAGTACAAAAACGGAACTACAGATAAAGTGGCAGGGGATCGACAATGGTTGTTGTATTACATGTTGGTAGCTTCAAACTGTATACTCAGGACAATACAAATAGACAAGGGGATCAAACAACTAATCACCGATTGTTTCCCACACCAATATGACATGAGACAACAGTGCAACCATGTCAGCCATCCCGCACATACACACATACCTACTCAGCTATCCTCCTCTTCCTCCTCTCCTTCCCTTCATCCCGATTGCTCCCTACCCTTGAGTAGTCTCCCTTCATACCTCCCGATCTCAATTCTCACCTCCAGGTTCCTATGCTAATGATACTATACGCTGTTTACACACAGCATCCATTTTTAATTCCCCAATATCTGCTCTATAATTCTGTGTTTCCTTTACCATTTTTGCATTATATTGATTTATAACTGAGTAAGAAATGCAAAGATAACATTTATGTAATACAACAGCCATTGTTAATCCCCTACTATCTTCTGTATAATTGTACATTTCCTTCATTTTTTGAGATAACTAACAAATACGAAAATGATATTATGTAAAATAGCATTCATTGTCAATCCCCTAATGTCTTCCCCATAATTTGTGGATTTTCTTATTGTTTTTGTGTTATTCCAGTTTATATTCTTTTATCTTTAAAATAAAAAATACTACATATAAAAACAAGTGTGTAAATATAATGTTAAATATGTTTAATAGTACATCTGATGCAAAAGAAAAGCGTAGTGAGTATTTATTCTTATTTTCAGTAGAAAATATTCATGATGAAGAATTGAAAAACAAAAAACAAAATAAATGTAAGAGAAAGGAGGAGAAAATCTGGGCAGAAACTTACAAGCCAGGAAGTGGAGTCTCAGGAGAGAAGAGGAAGAGAACCGTTCCAGGCATTGCTTGAAACAATAATGGCCAGAAGTATCTACACTGATGAAAGATGTCAAGTCACAAATTAAAACTGCTTCAGCAAAGACTTCCTTGAATTAACAATGGTAAAATTATATCTAATTCTTTCAGATTAAAACTCCTGGTAATGAAAAATAAAGCAAAAAAATTAAAGGAAATCAGAAAGCACACATTAATTTCAAATGAAAAATAGTGAGAATAACATACGAATTTCTCAGTGCAGTTATACTGCTAGATGAAAGTGATCAAAACAACATTGTGAAGCCACACCTGCTGCTGGAATTTATTAACACTAGTAACAATAGCAACTCCCACTTAAGATGATCACAAAATCGGGACATTTAAAAATGGGTAAAACAGAGAGAATGTATCAATTGCAGACTCATACAAACAAAGCTTAATGGGAAGTTTGCAGGACTGTACCTGTAGAAAAGTGGAAATGGAAGAAGAAGTGAAAAGTGCTAAAGCAGGTAAATTTGACTATATGAAATAAATAAAATAGTAAAAGCTGGGTGTGGTGGCACATGCTTGTAATCCCAGCACTCAGCACTCTGACACGGGAGGATCATTATGAGTTCGAGGCCAGGATGTGCTACAGAGTGATCTCAAGGCCAGCCTGAACTGCACACTCAGACCCTGCCTCAAAAAGAAAAAAAAAAAAAAAGTAAAAAAAAAAAGCAGTAACATTTTTTAGAGTTTATATAATATTATTATATGTTATAAATATTATATACAATTGTAGTGTCTCAAAGGATATATACTACATATTATATATAATGATAGTATCACAAAGGAAGTATAAAGGAAGACATTATTGCATTTATTGTTCTAAAATGTCTTTGTTTTTCCAAATATTAAAGATAACTATTTTGAGTTGACTTCAATAATATGTCTCTACAAAAACAACCTAAGCATTCAAAAAAGGATATAGAAATAATAGTATGAATGAGAGGCAAATAGAATGAAATATAAATGAAGCCAGAACTCAGATAGTAAAGGAAGAAATGTAGAAAAAAAAGCAGATGAGATGAAAATAAAGTACATCATTTGTCAGGCATCACTTAAAATGTATGAATGATAAGTTAATGGAAATTGGTTAAATAATTAAATTAAAAAATCAGAGTATTGAAACAGTATTAATATTGCTTCATTTTTTCAGCATGCATTTTCTACACGGATATCCCTCCCTTGCATTTCCAATATTCTTTCATCCCTTCTTATTAGCTCACTGAATTACCTAGTGCTCAAACACTTTTGTGTATGGTTTGTTATCACAATTAATATTCCGTTTATTATCTTTTGCAGCCAGTTTAGCATCTGGGTTTTCACTGAAGTTTGTTAATTTTCAGAAAAAAGTTTTAAACTTAATTGTCCAGAATAGAGCTACTGAATTGTTTCCATAATAAAGCACTTGAGTATCCCTAATGGGAATGTCTCCTTGATGTCATTTTCAAAGTGTTCCAGAGCGTGGTAAAGACTTAAGACACTGTTCTTACTATACAGAAAAAAAAAAAAAACTAGAAAATAATGAGATATGTCTTTTGATAGATTTTACTAAAAGAAAAAGAGAAAAGGGAGGAAGGTAGAGAGGGAGGAAGGAAGAAAATTATTCTTTCACAAATATTTGCCCTCCCAAAATCTGTAAGGCAGAAGTGAGTAATCTGTTTCATGATGTCTCTATGACAGATGTGCACCTCTTCCTGTTGATTATGCACACTCATTCTGCCACTCAATACCCTTGGTCCATTTTCCTTCATTGTAGCACAACTGGGGGAGCTCAACCTGGACTCATGGTTCTAGCTCACTGGGCAAAGACCTGCAGTACACGTAAAGGTCTCTCAAAGAAGTCCTTGAATTTTAATATAAGTTGACTTGCTAGCACCTCCAAATCAGTTTAGATGAAACTGTTGCATTTTATTTTTCCTTATGCAAATAAAACATTTTTGTTTTCATTTCTTCTCAACTCTCCAAAGTGATTAAACTGGATCTTTTATAGACTAAAAATATGTCATCACATGCTTCACATGTAATTTGAATTTTTTGATTTAGTTAAAATTATAACCCTAAGTCAATTAAACCAAGGCAAACACCTGAGCTGACCCTTGGCCTCAACTCCCTTTATCGCAGACAGAGGCAGATCATCTGTGCACAGAATTTGGCCCATATCCTTTCATTTCCCTTTCCCACTTACAGGCTCCCACCCAGATTATTATTGGCTTTCCCAAAATGATCCTGTAAGGTTAAAAGTCATGTATGATGGCATTAAAACAACACAGACTGGTTTTTCCATTCAGTATCTGTGGAAGAATGCTGGAAGATGCTAACCATACACAATCTTCTTGTTTAGTTATAAAAACTGATATTTTGAAATGAGAGCGTGGCAGCCTTTATTAAAATGCTAATGGCAGTGACTGTTGGAGAAGCCGTGTGCTGGATAGCTTTCTCTTTGATTCACAAAGTCAGTATGGATGCCACAGGCTAAAGAAATCAAGGGAAATAGATTGTCAGTGGTCATGCTTTAACCTCTTCTGCAGGACAGAACGTCACCCTAGATGCTCATAGCAAAGTAAGTTCCCACCTGCTACTGCTCACCAGCACAGGTGCATGAGGGCAGCACAGCATGGAATTTTGCAATAACTTGAGCTTTTTGAAGGCTTTCCTTCCAGCTGAGAAGTGAAATAACTGTTAAAGAGAAAACTGAAGTATGTTTTTATAAATTATTTTCTCAATTTCTGCCATTACTCTTAGCAAAAGACACATCAACAGTGTGTCCCCTGCTCGGTGTTTAAATAATAAAATGGGCAGGAAACACTCATAGCCTCACGAGGCATCTGGCATACTGTCTGGTTCAGCACCCACGTTCACCTTACAGCTCCCAGAATGGGATTTGAAGTACACAAGGTTTGTAGGTAGCACATACGCTCCCAGAATATCAGGGAACGTGAAAGAGCCGCTATAAGGGTAATGCAGATTGGCCTTCTTTAGACCAAAGCTTCCCAAACTAGTCCCAATGAATCCACATATATTTTTAATATAAAATCTTTCACAGAGTAGAGCACTAGTTGGTAAATTACTTAGTAATGAGTAAAATACACTATCAGGGAGTTGCAGGAAAAGTAAACAAAAAATATAGTCTCAAAATTTTATTAGAACCAATAGGCATAAATCACACTTTCAAACTGCCATAAGGATTTCTAACTGCTCTCTATTTCTGACCTCATCTCTTCACGGGAATAATAAGCAAAATGTGTGGGACAATACCAGCCCACGACTGCATTTTGCACAACACTACTGTAAGCGCCACTGGTGCTTGAGAGGCAAGAGTGCTTCTGCACGGTGCTCTGACTCCCTGGCTGTGCTGGGGAAATATTCGTGATTTCATATGAATTCAAAATCATATTTACATGCTAGTAAATGATGTTTATGAAAGTAATTCTTTCTAAAGCCTTATTTCAGTACTTTTATTGAGTCATCAGGAATTAGGTAATTTCATAGAATGCATTTGATTGTATTATATTTCAGTAATTATTATATTTGCATACTACACATTAACCATACAATATATTTATACCTCTATTGTAAACATTAAATACATATCTATTTTATAGAATAACTTATTTTCCTTACTATCTAAAAATGCAATATTATTATTTTTTTTTTTTCTGGTACTGGGGATCGAACTCAGGACCCTACGCTTGCTAGGCAAGCACTTATTCCACTGAGCTATATCCCCAGCCTGCAATATTATTTTTTGCAAGAGATGTCTCAGAATGTACGTATGGCATAAGGAAAAGTAACTAGGGAACAATACAGAACAACAAAGAAAGACCAGAAAATTAAGAGAATTTTTTAAGAAATCAAACGTAATGCACTTTAGAAGAAAAAGAATAAGATTTATGAATATAGGAAAATCAAATAAAACAAAGTTGTAAAATGAAAAGTATACAAACTGTTACAAAAAGATGAAAGATTAAAAAATAATAATGAAGATCTTTGGTACATTATTAACATTGGAAAAGATTTCCTAAAGTTAAATGAAGAAACCTCTATAAATGTATAAATGATTATATTGAAAAGAATTGATTTGGGAATACAAAATTGTGACACAAAATTTCTCCTATGGAACAATTTATTTGCAAAATACCAATAGCATAGACAAAACCAAACTAAGTAAGAACAACAAAAACGACACAGGGCTTCAAAACAGAATGATAGGAATTAATAGTAGTTGTGATATTTTGCTATTGTTCTTTTCTTACTCTCTTTAATACAAAAATAAATAAATAAAAAGAAATGTTTATTTGAAACATCCAGTGTTTTCCTGCTTTTCTTCTATTCTCCTTTTTCCCTTTTTTCTTTTCCTCAGTCTATTCCTTCTTCCCTCTCATTTCTTTCTTTTTCACTTTTATCTTAAAAGTAAAAGAACAAAAACATATTAACAAACAGACACAAAGTAGCATAAGAATAGTACAATCAAAACTGAGTTACAGACAAGGTGACAGGGAATCAACAATGGTTGTTGCATTACATATTGATAACTTTGAAGTGTATACTCAGGAAAACATATATAGACATGCAAAATTGATCAAACAAATAATCATCAACTATTCCTTACAATAAAGTGACCTAAGTCAGTAGTACAACTATGTTAGATATACTACATATACATACGTACTTACATAAATACATAGATAATTATCCCTTCCTTCCTTTTTCGTTTTTTTATATAATTTTATTTTAAAGTGTGAAAGAAAAAGAGCTACACATGGACTTCCGGGAAGATGGCGACCAGGTGAGTGGCAGAGGGAATCTCTCCCAGAGACTGATCCTTTGCACGCAGGTGCACGGTCCGTGTATGCAAAATTCCAACTGATGAGGTTGCTCTCCACGGCCTGAGCATTAAAGGGCCAGGTGGACAAGCTACGCAACGAGAAGTGGGCGGATCCTGAGAGCTGGGCACTCGATAGATCGGTGCTGCACTTGGGCCGCAGCTCGGCTCAATACGCGTACAGCCGAGACAGCGATTGTGGTGGGATGGACCCTTCCAGCTCCTCAACCCGATCGGCTCGGAGGCGGCTGTAACCAGGATTTGTTGGAGGCGGTGGAGCAGAGTAAACTCAGAGAACGCGATACTGGGGCAGATTGCGCCAATCTGGGCAGCGGTCCGGGATCCCGCTCAGAGCCCCACTGCTGCAGCCGGCGCTGCATGAACTGTGGCAGCTGCATTCGGCAAGATTTCTGAGTTGGGAAAAAGCTCTATCCAAGGAGATACATCTGAATGGCATTCCTGTCTGCACGATCCGAGGAGAAGGAATCATTGGAGCAGCCTCTGTAGCAGACCTTTGCCTGCTGAACTGCCTGGGGAATTTATAGCTCCACATTTTGAATCTAATACCCAAAAATGGGAAAACAGAGGAACAAAGCGCAGTCTCAAAACTCAACCCAACCCAGAACAAGTTTTGAATGCGAGGATACAGGAGAACCAGGAAGCCACATACCTGCAAGTTATGAAACGATTGCATCCGAAATGAAACAACTCCAACAGGCCATAAAAGAGCTTAAAGCAGAAATAAGCCACATACCTGCAATGATCTCCCAGACAAAACACGAGCTGAAAACAATGATGGAAGAAATGTTCCATTCACACAGACAAGAAATAGAAGAAACACTAGAAGAAAACAGGAAACAAATGGAAACATTACAAGAGCAATTTAGGAATGAATTACCAATAATGAAACAGGTCGAAAGAGAATGCCAGGATTTGAAAACTAACGCTGAAAGCATGCAAAACCATTTAAATGAAACCGAAGATAGAATTTCAGAACTTGAAGACAGCATGGCAGCTTATGAGCGTGAAAGGAAGAATCTCATGATATCATCAAAGACACAAGAAAAGTCAATCCAACAGCTGCAAGATGAGGCAAAACGTAACAATATTCAAATTATAGGAGTGTGTGAAACAGCAGGAGATCTCACAAACGATATAAAAGGA
>PVLD010033616.1:0-13486 GCA_004027595.1 Dinomys branickii
AAATCATACACCACGATCCAGTTGGACTCATTCCAGGAACTCAGGGAAGGTTGAATATTTGCAAATCAATTAATGTAATATACCATTTCAATAGAGCCAAAGATAAATACCACATGATCATCTCAATAGATGCATAAAAAGTTTTTGACAAAGTCCAACATGCATTCATGATAAAAACCCTAGAGAAAATAGGAATAGATGGCCTTTACCTCAATCTGAGCAAAGCCATCTATGACAAACCAACAGCCAACATCCTACTGAATGCGCAAAAACTGAAAGCTTTTACTTGAAAGCCAGGAACAAGACAAGGCTGTCCTCTGTCACCACTCCTATTCAACATAATTCTGGAAACATTAGCCAGAGCAATTAGACAAGAGAGAGAAATAAAAGGAATAAGGATAGGAATGGAAGAAGTGAAATTATCACTATTTGCAGATGACATGGTACTTTACATGGAAGACCACAAAAACTCCACAAGAAGACTCCTTCAATTAATCAACAAATTCAGCAGTGTAGCTGGATACAAGTCAACACTCAAAAATCAGTAGCATTCCTATACCCAAACAACAAACAGACTGAGAGAGAAATTAAGGAAACCATGCCTTCCACAATAACATCCAAATAACTGAAACATGTAGGAATCAGTCTGACAAAAGAAGTAAAAGATCTATTCATTGAAAACTACAGTAGTCTGAAAAAAGAGATTAAAGAGAATTTCAATAAATGGGAAAATATTCCTTGCTCATGGATAGGAAGAACGAACATTGTGAAAATGGCCATACTACCAAAATTGTTGTACAGATTCAATGCGATTTCCATTAAACTACCATTGGCGTATCTCATAGATTTAGAGAAAACATTCCTTAAATTCATCTGGAACCAGAAGAGACCTAGAATAGAAAAAGCAATCCTGGGCAACAAAGACAAGTCAGGTGGAAACACAATCCCTGATATGAAATTATACAACAAAGCTACTGAAATAGAATCAACCTGGTACTGGCTGAAAATCAGACCAGAGGATCAATGGAACAGACTGGAAGATTCAGCCACAACCAAAAACACACTCAGCCACCTAATCTTTGACAAAGGAGCCAAACAATCTCACAGGGAGAAAGATAGCCTCTTTAATAAATGGTGCTGGAAAAATTGGCTTTCCACCTGCTAAAGACTGAAAAGTAGACCCAAGTCTATCACCATGCACCAAACTCAAGTCAAAATAGATCACAGATCTCAATATTAAAACAGAAACAGTAAATCTATTGGCAGGGATAGTAGGCAAAAACCTTGAAGACATAGGGATAGGCAGAGAGTTCATGAACAAAAATCAAACCACATGGGAAATCCTTCAAAGAATCAACAACTGGGATCTCATCCTACTGAAAAGTTTCTGCATATCTAAAGAAATCACCAGCAGAGTAAAAAGAAAACCCACAAATTGGGAAAAAATTTTAGTTGACTGTCCTTTGGACAAAGGTCTTCTATCTAGAATATATAAAGAAATTATAAAAAATCAGTCCCCCCTAAATTCAAAGACCCAATCCAAAATGGGCATCTGAGATGAACACACACTTCTCAGATAAAGTAATACAAATGGCAAATAAATATATGAGAAAATGTTCAACATCATTAGTCATTCGAGAAATGCAAATTAAAACAACATTGAGATTTCATCTCAGCCCAGTAAGAATGACTATTATTAAGAAATCAACCAATAGCAAATGCTGACAAGGGTGTGGAGAAATAGGAGCTCTTCTCCACCACTGGTGGCAATGCAGACTCGTGAAACCACTGTGGAAATAAGTTTGGAAATTCCTCAGCAAACTAGGTCTGGAGGTCCCATTCAAGTCAGCCATTCCCCTTCTGGGTATATTCCCAGAAGATCTTAAAACATCGTATCACAGAGATATATGTGCACCCATGTTCATAGAAGTGTAATTTGTAATTGCTAAATTGTGGAAGCAACCCAAATGTCCATCCACTGAAGATTGGATAAAAAAAATTGTGGTACTTTTATATAATGGAATATTACTCAGCTATAAAGCAAGATAAACTATAGGCTTTTACAGGTAAATGGTCACAACTGGAGACCATACTCATAAGTGAAATAAACAAAACCACCATGTGTAAGCAACATATTGTCTCACTAGTGTAAGAATCTGAAAGAGTGAATAGAAATTAGGAAGTATGAGAGACATTGTGAAATGAAGGAAACATGCTCAAAAGTAAAGAGCAACCGAGTGAGGGAAGAGAAACAAAAGGGAAATTATGTATGTATGTATATACAGGATAGCTAACATAGTTGTACTAGTGACTTCTATTGCTTTACTGAAAGGAACAGCTAATGATTAAATATTTGATCTATCTTGCCTGTCTTTATTTGTTTTCCTGGGAAAACACTGAAGATATCAATATGTAATGCAATAACTACTGATAATTTCCTACTACTTTGTCTGTAACACTGTGTTGCTTGTATTGTTCTTATGCTATTTTGTAAATTGATGTCTGTTTGCTAATATGTTTTCCTTCTTCTATTTTAAAGATAAATTTTTAAAAAATTTAAAAAGATGGTTTACTTTGGTTTAAAAAGATGGAAAGTAGAGAGGATAGAGAGCTATTATGCAATGGGAGGGGTTATCAGAGCTGACAGCCCTGGAGCTTTATCCGAAGCTCATTTTATTTAGATGGCATTGTGTTTTCCCATCCTCGAGGTGTTTGCTTGTGGATAGCTGGATATCTGATGTGTTCTTCTGGTTAGCTGATGCTAACGTAGGCATTCCTACTGGCTTCCCTTTTGGTTTCTTCCTGTGCCTTTGTAATGAATAAGTGAAGGAGGAGTGCTTATAGGAAGGCAGATTTAGGCTAATGATTATGTAAATGGGTCAGGGATATAGCTCAGTGGCAACAAGTGCCTGTCTGGCAAGCACTGAATTTGACTCCTGGTACCAAAAAAATAAAAAATTAATGGAACATGTAAATATGTGTGTACTATACTGATGTTTAAGTGAGAACATGTATATAATTATAGGTGTGTGTGTGTATGTGTGTGTGTGTGTGTGTGTGTGTGTGTGTGTATGTATACATGCCTGTCTTATATTTTAAATGAGTCCTTAGGTAGGTATTTCTTACCTCCCTTCCATTTGGTCAGGTGGGTGAGGGGATTTGGCTTTCCCGATTTTTCATTTCTGGGTTCCTTGGTGTAAACTTTTTTGATATATTCTTATGGTAAGTGCACAGTCATCTCAGATGCCCATTTTTTGGTTGGGTCTTTGAATTTGGAGGGTCTAATTATTTTCAATTCTTTATATGTTCTAGATATAATTTTTTGTCTGAAAGACAATTGGCCAATTTTTTCCCACCAAGTGGGTTGGCTTTTCAGTCTTGATGATTTTATTTGATGTGAAAAAAGCTTTTTAATAGGACGAGATCCCAGTTGTTGATTCTTTGAAGTCTTTCCCATGTAGTTTGGATTTTGTTCATGAATTCTCTGCCTACACCTACGTCTTTAAGATTTCTACCTACTTTCTCTTCCAGTGAATTGAGTGTTTCTGTTTTAATATTTAGAACTTTTATTGATTTTAAGTTTAGTTTAGTGCATGATGATAGACATGGGTCTAATTTTAGGCTTTGGCATGTAGCGAGCTAGTTTTTCCAACGCCATTTATTAAAGAGGTTATCTTTTTTCCAGGGAACATGTTTGGCCACTTTGTCAAAGATAAGGCGGTTGGATGTGTTTGGAGTTGTGTCTGCATCTTCTAATTTGTTCCACTCATCTTTAGTTCTGTTTTTTTTTTTCAATACCATGCTAATTTTATCACAGTAGCTTTGTAGTATAGTTTCAAATCAGGGATTATGATGCCTCCTGCTTTGCCTTTGTTGCCCAAGATTGCCTTTGCTATTCTATGTCTCTTGTGTTTCCAGATGAATTTTAGGAATGTTTTCTCTGGTTATGTGAAGTACATTAATGGTATCTTGATTGGTTTTGCATTAAATCTGTATAATACTTTTAGGTGTATGGCCATTTTCGCTATGTTGTTTCTTCCTATTCATAGAGATAATGACTATGATCAAGAAATATACCAATAAGAAATGTTGGCAGGAGTGTGGTAAAAAAGGAACCCTTGTCCACTGTTGGTGGGAGTGTAGACTGGTGCAACCATTGTGGAAATCGGTGTGGAACTTTCTGAGAAAACAAGGATTAGAGGTCCCATTTGACCCAGCTATTCCCCTTGGAAGTAATTTCCCAGAATAATTAAAACACATACGACAGTGATACATGTGCAGCCATGTTTATAGCAGCACAATTTGTAATAGCTAAATCTTGGGAACAATCCAAATGTCCCTCAACCAAGGAATGATTTAAAAAGATGTGATATTTTTATACAATGGAATACTACTCAGCTACAAACAGGGATAAACTTGAGACTTTTATAGGCAAATGGATGCAACTTGAGACCATACTCATAAGTGAAATAAATCAGACTCACATGTGTAAACATTATATTATCTTCCTAATTTAAGCAACTGAATTAGTAAATAAGATTCAAAATTTACAATCGACATTGTGAAATGGGAAGAAATGTTTTAAAAAGAAACAGAAACTGGGATGGGGGAAGGAGAAAAGACAGAAGGAAAAAGGAAAAATAAATAAATAAATATATGTATATACATATATATTATAGTTCAGATAGTTATACTCTAATTTATTTAGTTCATTGTAAAGAAAGGTTTGTGTTTATACTGTTTGATCAATTTTTCATGCCTATATTTTGAAATACGAGCACCTACTTTCAAGATAATAATACCCAATGTATTAGACATTGTTACTCTCCTATTATCTTGTTTTGAAATTTTGTATCATTAGTTTTATTGGGTTTTTCTCTTTAAAATAAAAAAGACATTGGCTGTAAATTAAACATAAAAAATTCTTTTTTTATTTTAAAAAGAAAAAATAACAACAATGAAGACAAAAACAAAACAATACAAAAAAATAAAAGTGATACAGGATTTCAAAAAAAGATGATAGAAATTAACAGTTATTGTTATATTATATATTGCTGTCTTCAAAGAAGTTGCTTTGATTACTAGATATAAGAATGCAAGATTGATCAAACAATTAAAGGCAATAACAAGTAATAAAAACATTAGAAATAAAATAGAGCTTCATTAAACAAGATGGTAGGAATTGAACAATGCTTGTTATATTGCATATTGTTGTATTCAAATTAGTTGGTCCCATTATCAGATATAAGCATGCAAAACTGGTCAAGAAAAAAACTTTAAGCATTAACTGCTGCTTTCAATAAAGTAATAGATCTCAGCAATACACTTATCCCAGCTATCTTTGTATGTATATATATATATATATTTTTTTTTTTTTTTTTCTTTTAGCTTTACAGAGCAAAACGGTAATTGTGCTACCTGGCACCTCTCTCAGTCTAGCTTCTCTGGTGCTCTCTGTCTCTGTCTCTCCCTCTGTCTCTGTCTCCTTTCTCTTTTTAATTGCCCTAACTGCAGAGTCTACTTATAAATGCAGAAACTTCTTTTAATGTTGGAGGCAGAAACTGCTTGTGGTAAGATTAGTTATTGATCTTAATAAAGACCAATGATGCCTTTGACCTATCTTTTCTCTACATATGGGGCGCTCTGTCACTGCAGTGACCAGCACACAGTAAGCACCGTAATACCTTGATTCATGAAAGCTTCTGTTCACTGACAGTTCTTGTTGCAAACAGAAACATTTGACAGAATTTTGCTCCTATTTACAAACCCTGCATCTGGTGACAAACATGGCCATCTTCCCCGGAATCATGGACTGAGTTAAGTTCATAAACCAAGGCATCATCATACTCCATTAGTGCTCTTTTTGTTTCTAGCCTCCTCACATTACTATAGAAGTTTATTGTTTACAAAGGACTTTAATGTCTATCATCTCAGATTATTCTGACAACCACTATATGTGGTAAAGATTATTTTATAGAACAGAGAAAACTGAGTCTTCAAGAGAGTAAATTCATTGCATAGATTTACAGTTTATAAAAATGAGACAGAATTGTGATTTCAAATAAGAGATTGTCTGACTTCATATAAAGAACTCTTGCCCATATATCACAATTGACTATAATTTTGTTATACTTCATGGATTATGAAAAATATTAAGAATGTGACTAAAAGTTAACAAATAACATAAAGGAATTTTAAATATTTTTTTCTTGTCTTGACATAGGGCCTCACTATGAAGTTCAGGCTGGCCTTGAGCTCACTTTGTAGCCCAGGCTGGTCTCGAACTCACAATGATCCTCCTGCCTCAGCCTCCCAAGTGTTGGGATTACAGGGGTGTGCCACCAAACCTGGCTAGGAATTTTAAAACTTAAGATTGCAACTCAACAAAAACAGATTTAAATTTCAAACTTTATTTGAATCTACTTACAGTTCCAAGCTATAAAAACAAAAGAAGGTTCAATTCCTTAGCATGATAAAGTATCTGGAATTGTAAATATGAATATATATAATGGGACTTAGGGGGTGGGATTGAAGATGCCCAATAGGTAACTGAAAGCAGTGTAAAGCGTGGTATCTTTGCATTCATTTTCATATTTGTCTACTTCAATACTTTAAAACTTTGTGGCAGCAACCCAAAAATGGGCATCTGAAATGAGTGGACACTTCTCAGATGAAGAAGTACTAACAGGCACTAAATGTATGAAAACATGTTCAGTATCACTGCTCATTTGAGAGCTGCAAATTAAAACAACATGAGTATTCCATCTTGTTCCAAAAAGAATGGCTGTTACCAAGAAATCAACCACTAACAAATGTTGGAGGAGCTGTGGGGAAAAAGGAACCCTTCTCCACTGCTGCTGGGAGTGTAGACTGGTGCAACCACTGTGGAGGCAGTGTGGAGATTCCTTAAAAAGTAAAACTAGATGTTTCATTTGACCCCTGTATTCTCCTTCTTGCTATTTTTCTGAAAGAATTAAAATATCCTAACAGCAACATATGCACATCCATGTTTATAGCAGCACAGGTTATTATAGCTAAATCTTGGAAACAGCCCAAGTGCCCATCAACTGATGAATGGATAAAGAAGATGTGGGAGTTTTTGTACAGTGGAGTACTACTCAGTCAGAAAGTAGGATAAACTTGATACATTTCTGGTTAAATAGATGCACATAGAGAGCATATTCTTAAGCAGAATAAATAAAACGTGCATGTATAAACATTATTTGTTTGTTGTAACTAAAAGTGTAAATATGGGCCAAATGTGTAACAGATATTATGAAATAGGAAGAAAATGCCCAAATGTGAGTGATAACTAGGGGGGAGGAGGGGAAAGGGAGGAGTGAAAAGAGGAAATGAGCAAATAAGTAAAAGCTGGAGACAAATCTTTTGTAAATAAGGAGGGACAGAGGGGTTAAAGGCAACATAGAGCAATTGGAGAAAATGAACTAATTTATATCATGAACAGCTACAAATTCCCTATGATGAATGTGATCATTATGTATATGTAAAATGTACAAGTGAATTAGAGAGTTAAAAAACCTTTGTATCAGATCCCTGCTTGGGTCTGCACATAAGCATTTTAATCGCTTGAGGAATGCCTGGCTGTAAGGTACTAGTACAAAGTTTGTTAGCTGTTTGTTTACCTGGCCTGTCTCTTCCCCCTTCAAGACTGAAGAAAGATACCAAGACAAGTACATCTGACATGGAAGGAGGTGAATGGAAAGATGGGAGAAAAGAGTAACTAAAGTGATTTTCAGGGACAACCAATTTCCGGCTTTTACGGCAGATCCACTGGAGCAGTGCTTAGAAGTCTCCAGTCCTTGTCCTAAACCTGCATTCACCTAAGATTTAAGGAAAAGCAGGGCCTCACAGATCACCGTATGATGAGGTACTCTCCCTAAGCAAAAGCAATCATCTCATAGGAACTGGTTGTTTCCTTAGTCCATAAGCACTTCTCTAAAGTAACCCCAGAGGAAGGAGTCCTGCTAATGATCTACCAGACCATGCTTTGATCAGAATTTACCTACCCTGATAGCTAGCAAAACTCTTACCCTTGCCTTTGTTCCCCTTTTCTATAAAAACTTAAGGCTTCTATTCATCCTTTGAAGATATGTTTTGAACCTTTTAATGCACTGTTGCTAAGACCTTGCTGAATAAACTGCTTTCTTGCCATTTGCTTCTAGGCAGGCACTTATTCCACTAAGCTATATCCCCAGCCTGCCCTTTGCTGCTGCTCATCTCTTGGACTGGTGTTTCAGGGAGAATGGCCAAGACTTTATCTTAAGACTCAGAGTTGGAGCGTTTGCCCTAAAACTTTGGCCACAGATCTATCATCAGTCAAAATAACTTTTACATTTATGCATTTGGTTATACAAATGAACACAACTGGAATTTGATGACTTCATTTCTACTCTTACAAAGAATATGCTTACTCCAGAAAATGTGATTTATATTTATATAATATACGGAAAATGCAGAGGATGGGAAAAGAGAATAAGTCAGAACACAGACTCCCCAATCAATCAATTGATTAATTTAAGCTTTGTATCAAACCCAGGACATTGAGCATGCTAAGCAAGTACTCTACTATGAAGCTACAACCTCAGCTGGAAAGATGCTTTCTTTATTGTTTAGAGTGGATGCTTAATTCTCTATTGCTTTCTTTAGATTGGGTACACTGGGCTTGCTGCAGCATTTTCTGAATATACCATATGAAGAACATTTTTTTTTGGAAATGAAGAAGCACAGTTTTTCATAAGATAATAATGCAATGGTATAGTCATAATTTTCCCTTGGGTATTTACTTCTAAGTACAGTTGCAGAAGCCGGAGAAATCTGGGTCTAAAATGCACCCTGAAGTTAATAGCTATATAATTTTATACAAGTAAAATGATTTATTGAAAACTGTTTTTATGTGAAAAATGAACTAGTTTCTGCATTATAAGATTGCCCTAAGGAATCAATGGGATAACACACAGGAAGCCCTTGGCACTTGTTCAGTAAAACTCAATAAATAATAATTCTTTACTCTTACCCCTCCTATGCTGATTTCTTTTTATTTAGTTATTCATTTATTTTTATTTTAAAGAGACAAGAACAAAAACAAAATAAGAAAAAGCCTGTATGTTTTCAAACTCAGAAGACAATTGAATTAGCCCTGTTCTTCAGATGGTCACTACTTTCTTTTTGGTACCAGGACTCAAACTCAAGACCTTGTGCTTGCCAGGCAGGCACTTGTAACACTGAGCTACATCCTCAGCATCTCTACTTCTTTGACAGATAAACTTCTCTGGAATTCGAAAATATTAACTTTCTTTTAAGAGAAAAGTCTCAGCTTTTCATATTATGCAGATCATCTTCTCACTCTACCCTTCCCAACACACACACACACACACACACACACACACACACACACACACATACACACACACACACACACACACCTGCATGCATAAACAAGACACCACCACAAAACACCAGAAAACGCACCTCTTAACATATCAGGTATTTCCAGTGTCTGGTACAGAGCCTCAGTAAGGTCAATTCTTCTTTGTAGATCTTAAGTTGTTATCTGTAGCTGTTACTTGTGTAGTTTATCCATCCCAACACGGCTTTTCTCCACTGTGGTTGAGGCACAAATGTCAAAGAGTCTATATTCTTGGGAGAAGAAGATTCCAGTAGTCACATGAACAGAAGGCTAACTTATAGTGAACACTTGATAAATTGATCTCTGAAACACATTTTGCTAACTTAGAGGTCATTACTATATACTGGGAACAAAGATTTGAATCTCAAACACTAGAGTCTTTTCAATCATTGTGCTAATCTGAGATGTAACATATTTTCAGTTTCTTACAGTACACAGTAATGTGGAGACTAAAATATAGGCCTAAGGCAAGTTATCTTGTGACTGAACATAAGACTCAGTCATTCCGGGTGCAGTCATGCATGCCTGTAGCCCCAGAACTTGAGAGGCTGATGCACGAGGATTGCCATGAGTTTGAGACCAGCCTGGGCTACATAGTGCATTCAAGGCAAGGCTGAACCACATAGCGAGACACTACCACAAAAAGAAACAAACAACAACAAATATATACATACACACACACGCACACACACACACACACACACATATATATATATAAAAGTTTGAAAAAATGCTAGCTAAATTATACTTATAATTATAAAATATATTTATGAAAATTATAAATAAAAATTTTTTTACAAAGAAATACAGGTGAATGAATTTTTGAACTACTTTATCTAGAATTCATTAAGAAGTAGTTTCAAATTTGGAATGTGCACACAACCTGACTACAGAGGAGTGGATATTTTGTACTTTTGAGCTTTCGCTGGCCCTTCTCCATTTCCCCACCTCCACCAATCTTGGCATGGTTTCCAAGGCGACAGTCCGAACCTAAGCTAGTCTCTGTCACTGCAGAATGCTGGGCTCCTGAGCTGTAAAGTGGCAGCAGAGGGCGGAGATCAGATTCATTCTACTGGGAAGGGTAGGGCTTATCTAGTACATTTCTACATTAGTCAGACGTCTGTATATTTTGTGCATATTAAAAATGTTTTGCTGATACTGATACAATTTCTGTTGAAGGAGGAAAATGAAAAGGAAGGGGTTTCTGGAGCTTCCATGAACTAAAAAAATAAAATCATTAATTCACTGTAAGCACCAGTGATATAAGAAATTTAAATTCTTACTATTTGTTTATTTAGTACATGTTCATATGTGTATGCTTGTGAATACAGATAGATGTATAGACCTTGTATTTTCATTGAGGAAATTTATGTTATGCATACTATGTCTAGGACTAGAAAATAAAATCATTACATAGATGAATAAAATCATTCCATCACAACAGATAAATCTGACAATATTTAACTTGAAATCAACAGAAAATATATTCTACATCTTATGTAGACACAAGTGAATTTCAAGGAAATTGTATATAGCTTTGTGTAAATATACTCATGATTCTCTATTAGATGTGAAACACATTCAAGGATAAGGTGCTGTTGCTGAGTTGGTACTGTATGCATGTTACAGGGACATTAGGGTTACTGCCCAATCTAGCATGAACGATCTATGGAGGAATGAATTCCCATGAAGCACAGACATCTGAGCTAGCTATACCAGAAAACACATTGTTTCTTCTAGTTCCTGTTGCCACAGTTACCATAATGACAGGATCAAATTTCTCCATTTGTATCTGCTCTTGAGAAGTCTCCTAGAAATTCTACAGTTCTAGTGATTTATAAATGCAGTAACACTGAATTTATGGGCAGCTGAGGAAAATCTCACTGTTGGGGATCAGGCTATATGATAGATTATGGGGGGCCCAACTATGTGACTTAAGCCCACCTATAGTTGTGAGGTCAATGTAACCTTGCTTCAGGAATAGGGAGATGTAAGAAAGGCCATGAGCCCCCTGGCTGTGGGTGGAATGCTAACAACCTAGCACTCCTGAGGAAAGATAGCATCTGCTGAGGACAGTTGTTAAAATACAGGCATTTGGGTTTAGAGAAAATCTTGTTCCTCAATAACTTCATCCTTTATTCACCCATTTTCTATACTTACTGTTCCATAAAGTGCATGCTACCTGTGCTTCTTGCTAGCCAATAAAAGCAAGCCAAGCACAGCAGTAGCCAACGCAGTTTACTAGAGGCAAACCCCTCCCCATTCCCCTTGTACCCTGAAATTTGTCTCTTGGCCTTTCCTTATTCCCCATTGTCCCCTCTATAGGTGTCCTGGAGTCTGATCAGCCCTCAGTAGCTCACAATTTGAGAAGAAGCCAATTTTGCTCTCTTCTGTGGGCCTCATAGGTGAACAAGATGAAGCTGAATAGCTTCTTTCTAGCCACTGGTTACCTGAAACTCAATGACATGGATGCTGAATGCAAACTTTGTACTTTGCATGAGAAACATACAGTCACTGAAGTTGCAGTCTGGGAGAAGACGGCAAGGGTTATATGGTCTGAGTCATTGGTGCGAATGACAAAGAAGTTTCTCCCATAAACAGGGTGTTTTGACCTATGATTTTGTATACCTCTTGTTGAGGAAGGAGCATTCCTGCTATAGACCATGGAGAACTAAAAAGAAAAAATCATTTTTGGATTGCAGTGTGGATACCAATCTGAGATTTCTTAACTTGCTTATTGCAAAAGAAAGGAGAGAAAGTATTCCTGAATTGAATGTTAATGCTGTGCCTTGTCACGTGCCCCCCCCAAATGAGGAGATTTGACAAACTTTTTAATCTCTCTGAAGAAAAAAAATGCCCACTAATATATTGTCAAAAATTTTTTAAACAAGGAAGGTAAGAAACCCAGTACCAATGCACCCAAGTTTCAGCATCTTGACACTCCACATATCCTGGAACACAAATGCCACAATATTGCTCCACAGAGACTATGTACCAAGAATAAGAAAGAGGCTGCTGAAAATGCTAAACTTTTGGCCAAGAGAATTAAGGAAACTCCAAAGAAAATGCAGGAAGAAACTTCCAAGACACACAGACTATCCTTTCTGAGGACTTTTCTTTCTAAGTTGGAGTGCAGTCAAAAGTAGAAATGTTTAAGAGTAAAAAGTGAATAAGATCATAAACCAAATCTCTGTTTTTCAGTAGTAATGTAACTACAGAATAGAAGGAAGTCGAGGTGTAGAAAAGGGAAGTATTTATACAGCAGTCCAGTAGTAGACAAAGGCCATGAGAGATACACAAAGGTGATAGTCCTTAAATTCACAAGATGATATGGCTGCGATAGTGAAAAAAAAGTATCTAGAACAAAGGGCTACTTTGGCAGAAGTGTGGCTGGAGAAAATTCTTAATAGAAAACACTTATTTCCATTTCAGAAAAGCATGAAATAATTGAGGCAAAATAAAAGACTATCATTATTAATATTTTGTAGAGTTATTTTGAGGAATACAGTCTTTTTAAATGATGTACACGAAATTAAATACAATAAAGTATCCTCATGAAAATGGAAAAAATAAGCCAATTTAGTAAACTTTTTTCCCAATTCCACCAACTTGAAAGAAGCATCATCCCTGTCACCATCATTTTTTGAGGGTGCAGTTTGGGGTGTGGGGTTGTACAGAGCTGTATGTATGAATGGTCTCAGCCTCTGAAAGGCAGGAATGTGACTTTATCCACCCTAAGTTCTTTGTGTGTATGTTGTGTGTCTCTTTGTGTGTGTTTAACTGTATGTGTAACTAGGGATTGAACTCAGGGTCTTTGCGCTGAGATACATCCTCATCCCTTTTTCAAAAATATACTTTTGATATTGTTATCTTCGAAGTGTGTGTTCAGGCTAACACATACAGATATACACTATTAATCTAATATCCTGTCTTCGATTATTGCTTAGCATTAAGTGATATAATACACTAGTAGAACCATGTTAGCCCTCCTGCACATATGTATATTCATATATATTCCTCTATACATACATACATACATTTTTGTCTTTTTCTTTTCTC
>PVLD010033617.1:0-13485 GCA_004027595.1 Dinomys branickii
AGCGTCTGGGGCTTTCCCACGTCTCGCCACGGCAGCCTGGTCCGCCCTACCACATCTCCCCCGGCATCTCAGAGAAATACGCCCAGTTTGAACTTCCCAGCCGAGGTCCCGGCATTCACGCTCGCCAAGTCTGTCTCGAGCTGGTGGTGTTTATTAAGGAGGATCGCTCCCTTGCTGCTCACCTGGTCGCCATCTTCCCCCGCCTACTCAATATCATGAACTTTAAGCCTGAAGCTAAAGCTATTTCCCAAAGTTCTTGTAGTCATAAGATATACAGCAACTCTAACTAATTAGATTTCCTACAGCGAGGGCGTCACGGCGGTGACGTCACGGCCCCCAGTATTTTTATTAAATGGTATTTTAAAAGACTTGAAATCAGTCACCTTTGCATTTTTGGCTCTGAATTCCAGACATTTATAGTTTACAAGAAACATCTGGCTCACGTTTTCAGCGGCCTCAGTCTGTGGTTCCCTGACTCGCACGCAGAAGCATCTGGGCAGAAGCGGTGGTGAAGGGAAGCTGCTCAGCTCACCGCAGCAGGGAGCAGGGGAGGAGGCGAGATAAGGGCTCAGGGCCCGGACCCAGGTTGCCTGATCACATCCCCCAACTCACCCGGACACCCAGTGTGTGCATCTAGACAACGCTCGAGCCAGCCGAGCTGACAATCAAGACGCACCACAACTCCTACGCATTTTAAAGAGTAGTTATCTTTAAATGTATTCTTAACACACACTGGAAAATTCAAAGAAATTTTTGAATTATTTTCAGTTATAGTATTTATGTATTATACAAAATATTCATTCCATTCTTTTCTTGGCTTGGGGAGCAGAAATTCATATTCTAAGGGAAAAAGCTCACAATTTTTTTTTATTTTCTTCACATGAGGAAAGTTTTGTCAGAAATGTAAATATCTCTGCAAGACCAAAGTATAAAATTTCTTTAATTTATAGAAAGCACTTAGGGAAATAACTGAGTACTAAGAAGCTATAAAATAATGTTAATGATGTTCTTTACTTTTATCACTTCAGAAGCTTGAAAATATTTAAGCAGGGTTTATTCTTCTTTATCATTTTTCCAAAATGGTATTATTTCCTCCAATTGTCATCCACATTTTAAAACATTCCACAACAGTAACATTATCAAAATGTGTTTAATGAAAAAATAGCAAATGCCACAGAAAAGATACCAATTTTTCCTTTCTTGTTCCAATCTAAATAAATTCTATAACATGCTTTACAGGTTCTACCAGTACTATTTAAGTTATTATTAATAGTCAGATACTTAATATGTTCTTAATTTCCACCATGCAGTCACAAATATATACATTTGTAATATATGCATTTATTGGCAACAATGAACATAAAGGCTATTCTTATACATACATGGTACCACAATGCAGAGTTTTGAAGAAACGTAAGTCCTGGCTTATCATTCATGCTATATGTTGGAAGAAGATGATACTAGAAAATAAATTGCATTAAAATGTCCATTCTGTAATAGCTTTCATTGTTGCATATTGATTTCCGTGGAAAGAAAATTCTGATAGAGCACTGGGAGGTGACGTTTACCATTGCTCTTGAGCAGTCTTGTAAGACCTCATGTTATGGGCGGAGTGCGCAGTCCTGAGGACTAATTAGACCCGGCAGTGCTCAGGCTTCTGTGCAGGGCGAGGGATCTTGGCGCCACAACACTGTGTCTCTTTGATGAAGCCCTGTAAGGTAGCGGTTGTGTGCTCGGCATCCTTCTGTGCCCTTTCATTTGCTTCTACTGGGCACTGAAGGGGTGCGGACTAGATTCAAATTTTATTTTTAATCTGCTTGGTGCACCATGATAGATATTATCATTCATCTCTGAACCAGGAATCATGTATCTTTGCCAACATTCATAACAATTGGCAGACTAACTTGCTAGCTAAAAAGTACGGTTAATTCAAATTTCATGTCCCGTTGGAGAGATTTATATGTAGAAGACAAATCTGGCAGAGGGAGAAGTTGACCTGTGTTGCAGGCACACTAAAGATCTCTGTCCCTGGCACGCGGGGTTTGGGAGCTGGGATGCCTCCGCAGAGATGCTCTAAACTGAAGGAAGAATCCTGACCTCTCTGTCCTTGCATGAAGCAGTCTTCCCATGCAAACTGCCCTGCAAAGGGAGCTTGACTTTGGGTAATGTTACTTGCTTTTTTCTAAAGGCAAAGTAAATAATGGAAATCTGGTGATATCAGCATTTGATACCAATGCAGAGAAAAACATCAAATGAATGGTCCCTGATAAAACAGTGGATTTCCTTTGGCTATATATACATATATATATGCCATATAATGACATTTGTCAACTTTGAAAATACTCTTCTGGGATAAAACACTTTGTAAAACTTGAGGCTGTATGTGTAAATAGACTCAAATAGTCAATTTGGCAGGTCTTGTGACTCATACTTTGAAAAAATCTACTTAAAACAATGTCATTGTGTTACTTTATCGATTATCAACAGTAACTGAACTTAAGCTTTTTCTTAATTAGATTTTGCCTATTCTCTCATTCATATGAACACTTTGAGAATTTCTAGACATCTAAATCACAGTGTCAAAGCACATGATCACAGATCCAGACACCTAATTTCTCACCTAAATTCTTTCTTGTTTGTTTTAATTTGGGTACATTGCTTGTTTTGTTACAAAATTCTATTCACCATGATAAGATATTAAATTGTATTTAAATCAAAATACTGTTGTTGATATTTAAGATATATCAGTTGGCCATGTGTTTCAAAAGAGTGAGCTCTTAATAAATATTAAGCATTATCATCACTTCTTGTCTCATGACTGCAGTCAAAGCCTTCCCTTCTCATAGTGAATGACTGTACAAGTAAACCTTTTGACTCCCTTCCTGCTGGCTTTTTATGTGCATAGGCAATACCTTATTTAACTACTGTATTCTCAGTTA
The DNA here is from genome assembly GCA_004027595.1 of Dinomys branickii. Classification (NCBI taxonomy): domain Eukaryota; kingdom Metazoa; phylum Chordata; class Mammalia; order Rodentia; family Dinomyidae; genus Dinomys; species Dinomys branickii. The sequence continues at coordinate 2,940 of PVLD010033617.1, forward strand.
TTGCTGCAATGTCATACACACAAAACAAACATAAGTACATGATGAAGGAATGAATACATGAATGAATAAAATAATAATGAATTTCCCATGTTTTAGGTTTGACTCAGGGCTATAACTTCAAAACAAGTACTTTAAGAGCAAATGAGATGGAAACAAGGCTGTCAGAAGTGTGACATGATTGCATCTTCCCATAACGAAAAACCCACTCAGCTACCTAATATTTGATAAAGAGGCCAACCAAACTCACTGGAAAAAGGGTGACCTGTTTAATAAATGGTGCTGGAAAAACTGGCTTGCCTCTTGGCAAAAACTGAAAATAGACCCAAGTCTATCACCATGCACCAAACTCAGGTCAAAATGGTTCACAGACCTCAACATTAAAACACAAACTTAATCTATTGGAAGAGAAAGTAGGTAAAAATCTTGAAGACATAGGAGTAGGCAGAGAGTTCATGAACAAAAATGAAACTGCAAGGGAAACACTTCAAAGAATCAATAATTGGGACCTCATTCTACTGAAAAGTTTTTCTACATCTAAAGGAATCACCAGCAAAGTAAAAAGAAAACCCACAAATTGGGAAAAAATCCTAGCTGGCTGTTGCTCAGACAACGGACTGCTATCTAGAACATACAAAGAATTAAAAAACATGTACCTGTCCAAATTCAAAGACCAAATCCTGAAATGGGCATCTGAGATGAATACACACTTCTCACATAAAGAAATACAAATGGCAAACAAATATATGAGAAAATATTCCACATCCTTAGTCATTCGAGAAATGCAAATAAAAACAACATCGAGATTTCATCTCACGCCAGTAAGGCTGGCCAGTATGAAAAAGTCATCCAATAACAAATGCTGGCGAGGCTATGGAGAAATAGGGACTCTATTACACTGCTGGTGGGAATGCAGACTGGTGCAACCACTATGGAGAGCAGTTTGGAGATTTCTCAGCAAACTAGGTCTAGAGGTTCCATTCAAACCAGCTATTCCCCTTCTGGGTATTTTCCCAGATGATCTGAAAACATCGTATCACTCTGATATATGTGCACCCATGTTTATAGCTGCGCAATTTGTAATAGCTAAAATGTGGAAGCAACCCAAGTGTCCATCCACAGAAGACTGGATTAAAAAGCTGTGGCATTTTTATATAATGCAATATTATTCAGCTATAAAGGAAGACAGTTTTGGGGATTTTGTAGGCAAGTGGTCAAAACTGGAGACCATACTCATAAGTGAAATAAATCAGCGATACATGAGCAGGCAACGTATTGTATCACTGGTGTAAGAACCTGAGGGTGGGAATATAAACTAAGAGACATGAAGGAAATCTGTTCAAAAGCAAGGAGCAGACGGGACGAGGGAAAGGAGAAAAGAAACAGGCAAAAACATATGTATGTATATATGTAGATACATATGTGCAGGAGGGCTAACATGGTTCTACTATTGTGTTATATCACTTAATGCTAAGGAATAGTTGATGACGGGTTATTCGATCAATCTTGTATGTCTGTATGTGTTGTCCTGAACACACACTTCGAAGATATCAATTTGCAAAGCAGCAACTACTGTTGGTTTTCTGATGCTTCGTCTATAATTCAGTTCTGATCTCACTGTTATTGTACTACTTTGTGCCTCTTTGTTAATGCTTTCCGGTTTCTTTTTTTTTTTTCTCTCTTTTTTCTGTTGTTGAGTTGATAACTGTTTGACCGATTTCACATGTCTGTATCTGTGTTCATGAATATACACTTTTAAGATATCAACAGGTAAAGCAACAACCATTGTTGAGTCCATGTCACCTTGTCTGTAAATCAGTTTTGATTGTACTATTTCTTATGCTACTTTGTGTCTGTTTGTTAATATATTTTTGTGCCTTTACTTTTAAAATAAAAAAAAATGCAAAACAACAACAAAAAAAGAAGTGTGACATGACAAAGAAATGTAGTTGCTTGAGTACAGTGCTGGTAACCCTCTTAGAATGTCTGTTCAAAAGTGAGGATCAGTAACTTTGCACATACAGTATTCTTACTGCTTGATGCACTTGAGAGAAATGCTCCTACACTGTATTAGAATAATGCTATGTGAACAACTGATAGAAACTAAAAGTGATGAAGAAGTAAATATTTACACCTGCTTTCTTTGAAAAACAATCAAGAAAGGGGTGGCACCAAGCTGTCACTTGAAGGGCAACAAAGCTGGATGGAAGTTGAGCTCCTGGGGAGACGCTCGCAGGAGCTGGGTGTGCCATCCACGGCCCAGGTGCTCTAGGACAGTGGTGTAGGTGTGAAGAGACCAACGACAGTTCCAGGAGGCTGCTTGTGTGATAAGACTGACTAAGGCCAAACAAGAGAGTACAGGGTTGAATGAAACTCAGAGAAAAATCCAGTCCAGTGGCAGCCAGTGGAATTTTGCTCTGTGCAACAACCAGTTAACTGCCATCACATTAGCTGCCTTTGCTTCACGGTGTCACCAGTGTTTCAAGAAACAGCTAACAGCACAGAGGGGGAAGGCCACTGCTGAGAGTCTGCCCACCTCCAAGTGTCCCTCAGACAGTGTTTATCCTGACAATCCAGGTCCTGTCTGCTCGGAGTGTCCCTGTGGCTTGGCAAGAGTCTTGAGAATTCAAAAGGGGCATTTCAAGATGGTGCTAAGTGCCCTAGTTTTGTCAAGTATGTGTGAGTGCAAAGTAGGATAGTATATGGGTGCGAGAAAAATCATTCGGTACTTCTAACTACTAGAGTTCATCGTGGCAAAAAGCAAGTGGAGGGCCACTAGGGCCCAGAAGATATCAGAAATAAGATGGGTGTTTCCTTTGATTTCTTGCGAAGGAGAGACTGAGCCAAGGACCTGGGTTTATACATTTTATTTGGGAGGTGATTCCAAGAAGCAAGAGTGACAGTGACAGGAGAGGACGAGGAACAGCACAGGAGAAAAAAGTAACCCAAACACATTAGCGAGATCATTCTTTGTGTAACGGGTTCTCTATTTAGTCAGACTTGCTGAGACGGGCAAATCTTTCCTCTTAGAAATATTTTCCTAAAGGAGGAGACTAGAGTATTTATCTATACTTTCAAAATATATTTCTCCATGAAAGATTGGTATTTAAAATAAAATGAAGTAGTCTAGATAATTTGAGAAGCAATTGACTATATGATTCTTGTCTATGAGAAATTGGCTAAAACTAAGTGTATACTAGTACCTGAATCCAAACTACCATGGATTTTACTACTTCAGCTCTAAGAGTCCCCAGAATACTTTGGAGCCTGTTACAATTAATAAGTATGAGGACAGCCTATTGAATAATTCATGATGATAATGATACATATAATAATTATTATATGATTTAACCATTTTCTAATGCACTGTTGATTGAATTTTAAACCTTTGGGATCTTCACACATAGAATAGTTAAACTACCACAACTTAATTTAGTATTTCGTGGGATAATACTTGGCAATGTTATCACTATAGAAACGTGATGGTACAAAGGGAATAAGGAACTATTTTTCTTATTACTTTTTCCATCAAAAATAGATTAGAATTCTTCCTCCTATTGGCAAACAAAACTGGTAAATTCAACACGTAGATGGAAAATAGGTCATTTTTAAGGAAAAAAGTTGTAAAATATAGCTCAGTTCAGAAAGGCACAAAGGGAACCTTATTTTACAGTAATTATCACTTTTCTGATCAATAGGCAACAATGACAATATTTCCTGTTAAACTATGAAGCATAAAATTGTGTCAGGCATAATGCACAAACACCTCACGTTTTTGCATAGTTTCACTTTGTCGTACAAAAGAAGCCCAGGATTTAAATGCTGTGTTGATGTTCTGGTGGCTGGGTCCACATTACTCCATTGAACATCATCAAGGTGCTGCCAGCAAGGTGTTTCAGTCAATGCTCTGATGAAGGAGTTCCACTTGTAGACAGCAGTGACAGCCCAAGCCAGAGAGCTGGCCTGTGCTGTGGAAGCCACATTGCCTGTTCACACGCAGCTGTGTAAGCCCGTTCCTAACCATGAATCTCATACACATGGCTCAACCCTGACTGTTTTGGATGTTACTACCATACCTGTTTTACTGATTTTAGAAAGTTAAACTCTGTTTAGGGTGCAGTGCATTTCTAAGTGCCAGGAAAGAAATTGTGCACAAACTAACAAATGTAGGGATAACATCCCTAAAAGCTATGTACGAACTTCTTTCAGAATGTGCAGCGTTTGGGTTTCTGTGTGATCAGTGGATACTTCACCGAGCTTCCAGCTATTCCTTAGCACTGAAGAACCAGGCCTTGACACCAGAAAGCACATGCCGCATATTCACTGGAGGGTGTTAGAAGCAAAGTTTGAAGGTAGTTCTTCTTAGTGAGTGTGGCTAAGGAATGCCCAACACTTTGGGGCCAGGCTCATAAATGCCATAGATGATGTATGGCTGTAGATAGATATATATGATGTAGACATAGATATGTGGAATATCCATATCACTCATATATGAGAGAATCTTATCCTACTATTACTGTGAACATTCTGGCAAAGGCTACAGTGGGAAAGACGTATTTAGCTTTTCATTTCTTTTCCAACTTCTCCTTTTAGAATTCGTTTTCCGTTTGAATATAATGTGCATTTTCCTTTCATAAATGTTTTTTCTTACTTATCTTCACAAACAACTGTAAGAGATAATCAAAGTGGATATGCAAACAGACTTGCTCAGGGTCATACAGAGAGCAGGTGGCCCAATGAGAACCTAAGAGCAGTTTGTCCAATGCCACTCCCACTTCATGTCCCCACCCAATCAGTCTTCAAGCAGAACGCCGTATACATACAAGGTTCCTTCCTTCCACGTTTCTAGATGGCCCAATCTAAGAGCGTAAGACCCAGAAGACACTGAGGAAAATGTTTTACTCAAGGATTATGCACAGGAAATAACAGAAGACACCCATCTATACTTTGTTTTGCCACATGTTAAATAATCATAAACTTAGTTTCTTACAACAAAACCCATTTATGAACCTAGTTTTCATTATTTAGAAGTCCAACATGATATTCTTGAGTGAGGCCTCATGTGGCTTAAATCAAGATGCCAACCAACCCGAAGATACAGCTCAGTGGCACAGCGCCTGAGCGCAGGTCTTGAGTTTGATTCCCTGAACCAAAAAAAAAAAAAAAAAAAATGTCAAGCAGACAGCAGTTCTTATTGGGGACTGGGAATCTTTTCCTTATTCTATTATTATTTTTTTTAATGTATGTGGTGCCGGGGATCGAGATCAGGGCCTCATGCATACCAGGCAAGAGCTCCACCTTTTCCTGAGCACATCCCTTTTCCTGAATCCCTGGCTGTAAGCTGAATTCATTTCCTTCTAACACTTTCAATGTACACCCCTGCATCATCAAGCCAACAACAGCAAGCCAAAACTCTTTTATATTTTGGATACTCCTGATTTCCCCTCCGCCTTCCTCTTCTGCTTTAAAGCCTCTTTTGTTGGAAATAGTGTTAGGCTGGGGTTCTCATTTTGCCTTTGCCCCATGAGCTGTGTAAACTTGAGGTCGCACAAATTTCCAAGGCTTTGTCTCCCTCAGTATAGCGTGAGGGCACTGAAATCTACTTTTCTCTCAACAAATTTCCAGATACACAGGCATCGCATTAGGTTCTCTTTCAGTTCTAATTTTAAATCTCCCCACAGTCGTTCAGTAATAAAGCTGTACTTTTTGCCAATTACATTGCAGGATTCCCTGATTATGCTTAATAAAAGTTCATTCAATTAAAAAAGGTTAAAAAAAGCGATGAATATGAGCAGAAGTTTTCAAATTACCCATATTTCACAAAGGGGATGATTAAGCAAAAGTAACAGAGTTTTTCAGACTCATGACCCCTCTGCAAGACTTACAAACTTTATTAACTGTTCACTCATATGAAAGGCAATATCTGATAGCTATGAGTCATGAACAGCAATTAATTAGACTTGTGTCACTCAAAAAGGCGTAAGACTTAATGCACAGCTTTGAAAAGTCGATTCCATAGATATCCGCCACTAGGGCTTTGTCCTAAGTGCGTTTCATAGAGTTGTGGTGCAGCACCTGTTTGTAGGAGTGACCCATGTTTCGAGACGTGGTTGAAACTTACCACTTCATGCCTGGTTGCAAGCCGCCCTCCCACGTCACGGTTTGAGATCCAGCCTCGTTCCCCTGCCTTAGAACACAATGCACTCCCAGGTGCTGACCCCGATAAAACCCCACGGTCAACATAAAATTCTTATAAATGGGTTCCTGCTTTCCTGTTGTTTCCTTTAGACTCACCAATCTGCAAGCTCCAAGGAAAGGCATAGGGGATAAAGGAAGGGATTCCAGCGAAGGCACAGACCACAGGTCTGTTCCTGTTCATTCTCTCCTGCTTCCCCTCCCTCCTCTCCCGTCTTCCTCTACCATCTGCGACCTCCACACTTCCTGTAGATCTGTGAAAAATAAATTTCTTCAGTTCATGCATTTTGATTTGCCTCCTCACGCAGACCCAACACCCCTATTCCCCGCCTTCCTGCAGGGGCTGTCCCGGAGTGACTGTTGGGCCTGTGGGAGAACTTGAGGCAAATCAGACAGAAAGCACAACAAATAGAAATCGCTACTTAACGTGGAATCAATAGTTAAAAAATCATTAGTTAAAAATAGTCTCGTGAGCCCAGTAGTTCCTTCCTTTCATAACCGGCCCTTACCCATTCAGGATGTCCCCGTAAGTGTAACCACGCGATGCAGAGTCGCCTGCATCTGGCAAATGTGGTATAAACGGAACACACTTGTTTGCGCACTTACTGGCTCACACACGTTTGGGCTGTTTCCAGTTTGGCGCTGTTAATATTGCCAGCGTGAACATCCACACACAGGCACTTTAGTGCACACACGCTCTTCTTTTTCTTGAGTAAACGCCGAGGGGCGGAAAGAACGGGTCGTCTGCGAGATGTGCGCTGGGGCTCCTCCTCTCCCTCCGCGGCGCTCTTTCTTTCCTTCTTTGAAGCTGCTGAACTCTTTTCCCATCAGCAGTAAAGGAGGGCTTCTATTTTTCACATCTTTGCTAATAAATTTGTTTCATGCCTTTGAATTGTACACATTACTGTTTGTGTAACGTGTTTGTTTTTCAGTTGCAGTTCCCTAATTACTAAAGATACTGTGCATCTTTTCATCAGTATATTATGCATTCATAAACATTTTGTGCTGAAATAGCTACCCAACTCTTCTACCTATTATTTAGGTAGAACGGTTGTCTTTTATTTTATTTTATTTTTTGTCTTTGTGAGACAGGGTCTCGCTAGCAGTTCAGGCTGGCCTTGAGCTCACTTTGTAGCCCAGGCTGGCCTCGAACTCGCAACGATCCTCCTGCCTCAGCCTCCCAAGTGCTGGGATTACAGCCGTGCGCCACCACGCCCGACAAGGTTGTCTTTTAAATACTGGGCTTAAATGCTATTTATATTTTCTAAATACAAATCCTATTTTGAACACATGACACAAACATGACTTGTCTTCATCTTAGGGAGGATATGTTTTCAAATGCAAGTCCTTGGTGTTCATGAAGTTAATTTCAGCATGTGTATTTCTTATGGACCCTACTTTAGCCAAGGTTTTCTGTGAAAAATTTAGAAAGATTCACTCATATTTACATGTGTAGCCCATTTAAATTATTTCTACATGGTGTGAGGTATGACATTACATACTTTTTTCTATAGGTATACTTAATTGTTCAGGATAATTTTCTGAAAATATCACCTCGCCATAGAATTATCTATTGATTCTTTGAGAAAATTATAGTAATCAGATTTAAGAATGTATTTCTAGACTTTCAGTCTTTTCTATTGCTCTATACGCTCACTTCTCCAGTATAATTATGTTGTATTTATTTTTGTAGCTTGTTCTGAATTTAGAAAGCAGACTATGTATGGCCTTCAGCTTTATTCCTTTTAAAATTTATTTTGACTTTTTAAAAACCATTGTATTTTCATAATAATTTTAGTGATCAATTTGTCTATTTCTGTTAAAAATTCTTCAGACATATTTCTGGAGATCTGGGGAATTTATACATTAACTGAGGGAAAGTTGCCAGCATAAAAATTGTTGAATCTTCCAGCTGACTAACATGGGATTCTTATCAATTTATTTAGGTCATTGTAAATTTCTCCTAGTAATCTTTTGTAGCTTCTATTGTACAAGTATTGTATTTCTTTGGTTAAATTGATTGCTGGGTGTTATTTGTTACCTTTGTGAATGGTGGTTTTAAAAATTATTTCCAGAGTTTTCATTATGAGTTTGTAGAAATACAACTGACTTTTGCATGTTGATTTCATGATCTGTGAGCTTATTAAATGTTTCTCTTAGTTCTACTAGAGGTGTGTGTGTGTGTGTGTGTGTGTGTGTGTGTGTGTGTAGATTCCTCAGGATTTTCTCATAGAAGATTATACAGTATGGAAATAAATGTAGTTTAAAGTATTTCTTTTGAATTTGGACGCTTTTATTTCTTTTTCTCAATGAATATAGCTAGAAACTCTAGCATATTTTGAATAGATGAGAATAGACATCTTGCTGAAGGTCTTCAATTATTTGAAAAAAGTTTTCTTCCTTCACACTATGCTGAATATCTCATCACAAATGGGTGTTGAGTCTGTCAGTTACTTTATCTGTATCTACCTAAGGGATCTTCTATATTTTCTCTCTTATTCCATCAATATCATGTGTGAAACTGATTTTGTGGGTGTCAATATAATTGCATATTCTTATATATGTGCCAACTAATTATGGTATGTAACATTTTATATATTGTTATATTTAGCTTGCTAATATTTTGTAAAGGATATTTACAAGATATTTGGCTGGCTATTCTGTATTTCATTTATTTTGGTGTCATTGTCTGGGTAACAGAACGATTTTGGTTGCAGGAAAGAAACTTGGTTATGGCCTATCCTTTATTTTCTGAAGACTTTGTGAAAATTATTGTATATTTTTGGCAATATTTGAAATCTTTACCAGTGTAATTATCTAGGCTTGATTTTTCTTTGTCAGGAGATATTTAATTGGTAATTTATTGTTCCTTTTTATTCTTCAATTGCTTTGAGTAATTTTGTCATTGTGGGAATTAATCCATTTAATTTAAATTATTCAATTCACAGGCATACAGTTGCTCAGAGTTTCCCCTTGTGTCATTAGTGATAATGTCCTATCTGTTCCAGCTTTTAGCCATCTTTTACTCCCCCACCCCCTTTCTCTGCTTATTCTACTGGAAGATTGTTAATTTTATCAATATTTTCAAAGAACAACTTCTGTTTCCATTAATTCTCTCAGGCACTTTCCTGCTATTTTACTAAATTTTACTCTATTATTTCCTTTGTTTTGGTTGCCTTTGGTTCAAGTTAGTCTCTATTTTCTGGGTTTTTATAATGGAAAATTAGATGATTGATTTTAAAACTTTTGTATTTCTTTGACGCATTTAAAATTGAGAAACATCTTACTACATATATGAACAGTAACCACTGTTGTTATGTTTTATCTTTATTTTCCTTTCTTCAACGTATTTTCTAATTTCTTTGCTTAATGGGTGAGCCTCAGTTGTGTTTAATTTCCAAATATTCGGCAATTTCCCTTATTTTTGTGTGCGGTTTTCTAATTGAAGCCTTTTGCCATTAGAAAATATACTTTGTGTAGTTTCAATCAATCTGCATCCATTAGAATATTTCATGAATCAGACTCTAATCAATACTTGAATATAGTGAACTGAACTTCAGCTTACAAATTCCTGTAAACTTCAAGGGATGTGCACTCTTCTGACTCTTAGTATACGGCTCCACAAATAATCCAGCTGGCTCATATGGCTGTTTGAGGGTCTTTAGTATTGTTCCAACCTATATTTGTGTTTTATTTCTGTCTATATTTTTACTGACATTTGTCTATTCAATATCCAATTATTATTATTGAGTTTTCACTTATTTTTTCTAGTTTGCCAGTTCTTGCTTCTGGTACTTTTGTTTTATTTTTTATAATTGATCTTGTTTTTTTTTGGCGGCGGCAACGCCCGGCGGTCCCACATTTCACACATATCGGGCAGGCCGCGCGGAAAGCCCCAAACGCTGGGATCGAGAGACGCTCCGCGCGGGGAGGAAGATTGGCTGGGTCCGAATGCCTTGGGAGTGCGGCCAGCTCGGTCCCTCCCACCTCCCGAGCCAGTACAACCTTCCGGCGACTCCCGACAGAGATCGGCTTTTTGGCGGCGGCAACGCCCAGCAGTTCCACATTTCGCACGCATCGGGCGGGCCGCGCAGAAAGCCCCAAAGGATAGACTGGCACCTTGGAACCTTCATGCCTGCAGGGACTCCAAAAACTGGTGAGATATCTGCGCTCGCGACCAAATCACCTAGTGGGGGAGGAGATCCATCCCTATACCTGCAGGGAACCCTGGGAGGGCGGGGGAGCAGTCTTACACACCTCACCCAGGTCACTAGGTAGGGAGTATCTAACCAATATCTGTACAGCCTTTTAAGCGGAACTCTCAGCAGAAAGCTTAAGGGACATTCTCCCAAAG
>PVLD010033618.1:0-13485 GCA_004027595.1 Dinomys branickii
GTTCTTTTTGCTTTCACACTTTAAAGAGAAGTTGTACTACTGACTTAGGTCACTTTATTGTAAGGAATAGTTGATGATTATTTGTTTGATCAATTTTGCATGTCTATATCTGTTTTCCTGTGTATACACTTCAAAGTTATCAATATGTAATGCAACAACCATTGTTGATTCCCTGTCACCTTACCTGTAACTCAGATTCAATTGTAGTATTCTTATGCTACTTTGTGTGTGTTAATATCTTTTTGTTTTTATACTTTTAAAATAAAAAAAAGACAAAAAGACTGTAGACATGTAAACCAGAATAACGCAAAAACAATACAGGAAATATAAAATTATAGAGAAAATAGGGAATTAGCACTGGATGCTGTATTACATAATGTTATCTTCACATTAGTTAACCCAAAAACAATAAAGGAAATACCAAATTATAGAGAAGATAGTAGGGAATTGGCACTGGATGCTGTATTACATAATGTTATCTTCACATTTGTTACTCAGTTATACAGATGATGACTCTTTCGATTAATCAATTTTCTCCACCCTCATCTCTATTGTTCTACCACCCAATCAGTCATCTTCCCTCTGATAATAACTGTACTTTTGGGTCTATTTACTCCTTTGTATTCTCATCTTGGGAAGAGACATGGCTGCTTCAAATTATGCTGTAATATATATGGGTGTATACAAATTGCTATGGCAGGAGATGGAAAAGCACCCATGCTCAAAGACAGTAGATAGGCAGGGAACCAGGTTCACTATGGTCAAGCCCCCATTGACAAGCCCTCAAGGCCACCTGGGGTCCAGTCTAGTCAGCAGGATTACCCAACAAACCACCAGGCTTCACTTCGATACATCGTGTCCAGAGGTCCAGTTGAGTCCTCAGTGTCGCCCAAGCAGCCCACAGGACTGCGCCATGGCCAAGCTCTGCTGGGGGCCTGGTCGAGTCCACAGGGCCACCCCCAGTGGACCACCTGGCTCCACCCCATTGCCCCGCTGCCGGGGGCTGTCCAAGGCTTATTTTTGCTATTGTTTTCTTGTTTATTCACTTAATTAAACTGTTATCATGAAATAGATTTCTCTCTCAGTGTGAAGTCTTAGTGCTGATCCTGAGAGAGAATAGCCTGAGGCACATGCAGTGTCACTATGAGATGGCAGTGGTTATATCAGAGCTCCCCTAAAGGGCCCTTTTCCTCATCTTTCAGTTAAGCTATATGAATTTGCTGGAGTCACACTTAGATGTTAGGCTTCCCTACTTGCTGGGTGATTGCTTTATTGTGTTTGAAAATGTCCTGAGGCATAAATTGTTCTACAGTCAGATTCAATTAAATGAGGTGTGCTTTCAATACTTGGTATTTCAGGCAAGTATTTGAGATTTTTTTTAGATTTCAGGGGTACCCATCTTTGAGGTCTCTTTTCTTGATTGTTTTTGGTAAAGTACTTACGTTTTGGATTATTGTTCTTAATTAAGAGCATTTCCAGCCTCCCCTTAATTGCTTACCTCAATAGAGCCATTATTTCTGAGAGTTCCCCTAGGCGTGAACCTCTACATCCTTTTCAAATAAAGTCAGTTTCTTTAGAGAATGTTTCAGAACTGTTTGTTGTTACAGCCTGCCTCTACTGTTGGGATAAAAAACTGCTCCAGAGTTGGTTGTTGGGACGGTGGCTCACTTTTCTTGCAATGACACCGATGCTTTATGACCAGGTGGGTGGTAAGGGCAGTAGCCTCTGTTCTTCTCAGCTTGTCTCTCCGAGTGTTGAACCTCTATCCCATGAATGAACCGGAGCAAGGGCGATTGTTACCCCAGTATTATTACTCAGCCACATCTTCGGACAGAGCCTCTCCTTCATTCAGGTCTGGGTGAAGGAAGAAATACTTCGTGATCCATTTTGGGCACACTCACAAGGGATTTAACCTCTTCAACATTTAAGGTGGAGGGTGATGATAAATGCTGGAGGTCTGTCAATCTTGGTGAGATACTGAATCCCTTGACTGGCTGCTCAAGGGAGGAGCCTGGTTGTTTAGGCCACATCTACCCAGAATGAAATTTTCTTCAGGTAAACCCGGGGAGGGGAGCTGGAGGGAGTGGCTCATGATGAAGTAGAACAGATGCTCACTGTTTTTACCAACGGTTGGTAGATTTTCTTAAATATTTCTTCACTTGCTATCTTGCCTTAGGACAATTTTAAGAGAATTTAAATGGTTTTAAAATTTATTTTAAAGAATATATTTTCCCCAATTATGCCTGCTTTACTTGGAATTGACTCTCACCGTTATCACTGACATTTTGGTGACTGCTGTGTCATTAATCCTAGCATGTCTTCATGAGATTAAGAAATGCTTAGCACACAGTAGAGCATGATCCTGGGTATGTTTGAGTGGATCATAGGGATGAGGCCTTGGGTAGTACATATTGACTCTCACCCATTCCTCCCTGGCACTGTTCTGCTCTGGTTCCTGGTCACCATGAATTAAGAAGTTCTACTTTCCTGATATTATGTTCCTGCCTTGAAGACATTCATGGACTGAACTCCTTGAAATTATGAACAAAATTAACCCCTCTGCAGCAGAAAATGGAAAGATATCCCTTATTTTTGAATAGGTGAAACCAATATAGTGAAAATGGTTATAGTTCCAAAACTGTTATACAGATTTAATGCGATCCCAATCAAAATTCCCAAACCATACCTCACAGAACTAAAGAAAACATTCTTAAAATTCATTTTGAACCAGAAGAGACCTAAAATAGCAAAAGCAATTCTGGGCAACAAAGGCAAGGCACAGGGCATGACAATCCTTGACTTAAAACTATACTACAAAGCTATCATGAGAAAAGTAGTTTGATACTGGCAAAACGCAAAACAAACAAACAAACAATCAAAAAAACAAAACAGACCCAAGGATCAATGGAAAAGAACAGAAGATGCAAAACAAACAAACAAACCTCCAAACACACTCAGCCACCTAATCTTTGACAAAGGGGCCAAATACCTTCACTGGAATAAGATAGCCTCTTTAATAAATGGTGCTGGGAAAGGTACTGGAGAAATTTGTTTTCCACCTGCTAAAGACTGAAAATAGACCCAAGTCTATCACCATGCATCAAACTCAAGTCAAAATGGATCACAAATTCAATATTAAAACAGAAACACTAAATCTATCGGAAGAGAAAGTAGGTAAAAACCTTGAAGACATAAGGTAGGCAGAGAGTTCATGAACAAAAACCGAATTACCCATGAAATACTTCAAAAAATCAACAACTGGGATCTCATCCTACTGAAAAGTTTCTGCATGCCTAAAGAAATCACCAGCAGAGTAAAGACAAAACCCACAAACTGGTAAAAAAATTTTTAGCTGACTGTCCCTCCGACAAAGGTCTTCTTTCTAGAACATAGAAAGAATTGAAAAACATCAGCCCCTCCAAATTCAAAGACCCAATCCAAAAATGGGCAGCTAAGATGAATACATACTTCTCAGATAAAAAAATACAAATGGCAAATAAATACATGAAAAAATGTTCAACATCATTAGTTATTTGAGAAATGCAAATTAAAACAACAATGAGATTTCACCTCACCCCAGTAAGAATGGCTATCACTAAGAAATCAACCAATAACAAATACTGGCAAGGCTGTGGAGAAATAGGAACTCTTCTCCGCTGCTGGTGGGAATGCAGACTAGTTAAACCACTGTGGAAATCAGTTTGGAGAGTCCTCAGCAAACTAGGTCTGGAAGTCCCATTCAACCCAGCCATTCCCCTTCTGGGTATTTTCCCAGAAGATCTGAAAACACCATATCACAGCGATATATGTGCACCCACGTTCATAGCGGTTCAATTTGTAATTGCTAAATTATGGAAGCAACCCAAGTGTCCATCGACTGAGGATTGCATAAAAAAGGTTGTGGTACTTTTATATAGTAGAATATTACTCAGCTATAAAGAGAGATAAACTCTAGGATTTTATAGGCAAATGGTCTACAACTAGAGACCATACTCATAAGTGAAATAAGTCAGACCTGCATGTGTAAGCATCATATTTTGTCAGTAGTGTAAGAACCTGAAAGAGTGAGTAAAAACTAGGAGGTATGATAGACATTGTGAATTGAAAGAAAAATGTTCAAAAGCAAAGGGAAACTGGGGTGTGGGCAAAGAGAAGGGAAAGAAGGGGGAATTATATATGTATGTATATACAGGACAGCTAACATAGTTGTACTACTGTCTTCTATTGCTTTACTGAAAGGAATAGTTAATGTTTACTTGTTTGATCAGAACTGTATGTCTCTATTTGTTTTGCTGAGAAACCACTTTGAAGATATCAATACATAATATAACAACCATTGTTAATTTCCTACCATTTTGTCTGTAACTCTGTATTGTTTGTATTGTTCTTATGTTATTTTGTAAATGGATGTCTGTTTGTTAATATGTTTTCCTTCTTTTATTTTTAAAATAAATTTTCAAAAAATGGTGCTGGGGAAACTGGTTTTCTACATGCTGAAAGTGAAACCCAGACCCATATCTTTCACAATGCACTAAATTAAATCAAAGTGGATCAAAGATCTAAATATTAAAAGAGAAACACTTAATCTGCTGGAAGACAGGTAAAACTCTTGAAGCATGGGCATAGGCAAAGACTTCATGAACAAAACCCCAATCACACAGGAAATATTTGAAGAATGAACAACTGAGATCTCACCATATTAAAAGCACAAGAAATCACCAATAAGAGTGAAAAGAAAACCCACAGAATTGGGAGAAAGTTTTTAATAGCTATTCCTCAGACAAAAGACTAATATCTAGGCTATGTAAAGAGCTAAAAAGATTCAGATTCCCCAACTTTAAAGGTCCAGTTGAAAAAATGAGCATCTGAAATGAACAGACACTTCTTAGTGTGTCTTAGATGAAGAAGTATAAATAGTAAATAAATATATAAAAATGTCCATCTCATCCCAGAAAGAATGGCTATCATTAAGAAATCAATGAATAACAAATACTGGCGAGGTTGTGGGGAAAAAGGAATCCTTGTACACTGTTGGTGGGATTGTAAATTGGTACAACTAATATGGAAATCAGTATGAGATTTCTCAAAAAACTCAAACTACATGTTCCATTTCACCCAGCTATTCCCCTTCTTGGAATCTTCCTCAGAGTCAAAAGCATCACACCACAGTGATGTATGCATACCCATGTCTATAGAAGCACAATTTGTGAGAGCTCACTCCTGAAAACAGCCCAGATGCCCATCAACAAGTGAATGGATGAAGACATTGTGAGTTTTTATACAAGAGAGTACTACTCTGTCATGAAGAAGGATAAACTTGAGATATTTTTAAGTAAATGGATGCACCTTGAAACCATACTTTTAAGTGAAATAAATCAGGCACACATGTTTAAATATCACATTGTTTCTCTTGTGTGAGAAACTGAAAACTAAAGAAGGACCAAAATGTATAATAGATAAATTAGAGGGAGGGGTTGGGGGAAAAGGAAGAATTAAGGCATGTTATATAAAGGTACAATTCTCCTATGATGAATGTGATATTATGTATATAAAAAGAGTATCAGTAAAATTAACTTTAAAAATTAAATGTATCCACCATTAAGTTGTAGATGTTGGGTATTGTGTCTGGTCTCAGCAATAAGAAAGCTGACTATATGTCTGCCTTTCTTTTATCACTTGAAAAGAATTCTGACTTCCAGGAAAACTGAAGTTGTTGAGGTTACACTGCACCTGTATGACAACACCCATGGTGTATGTACCCAAATATATGTTAAGTTCTCAGAGGAGAAGAAGTAGACTTAATAGAAATTTATACTTGCATATTTAATGGATCCAAATATTTTTTCAGAGAATGTATGTACAAAGAGATAGCAGTGTGTTCTATTTTAAAATGACCTCCACTGTGAAATATAACTTTCACTCCTTAAGTCTGAATTCATGACTTCCTTCCAAAATATAGTAAGGAAATGGAAGGAAAAGAGTAACCTTACAATGGGGAAACTTGCTAAACAGAATCTCAGGTTACTTGATCAAAGTCAACATCAGTAGTGACAAGTTGTTTTAACCTGATATAATGTGTTGAAAATGGCACTTGTCCTCTGAGATCTTGCTTCTCAAAGCACATTATCTCAATTTAATCATGAGAGAAACATTGGACAAATGTCAGTTGAGGGAAATTCTATAAAATACCTAAGAAGCACTCCTCAAAACTTTCAAGCTCATCAAAACAAAACAAAACAAAGTTTGAGAAACCACTACAATCAAGAGGAACCTAAAGAGCTATTATGGCTGAATGTGAAGGTGAATACTGACATGAAATCTTAGAACATTAGGCAAAAACTAAGGAAATATAAACAAAGTATGGATTTTAGTTAATTATTGTATATTATCAATACCATATTGGTTCATTTATTGTATGAAATATACCATACTAATGGAAGATGTTAATCACAGAGATAACTGGATATTGAGTCTATGAATTCCCTGTACTATGTTCTCAGTTTTAACGTAAAATAGTTCTGATGAAAAAAAAAAACAACAACCAGATAAATGTGCAGGTATAGTTACTACAGAATGATGGTTTTAGTGAAATGCTGCAACATCCTAACTGTCCACACTGGGGCAGTGTCCTGCTACGTTTATTCTACAGTACACTGAGCTTCTCCAGTTACAACAGGAGATGCGGCATAGGGTATTGCCTTGGGGAGTCCAATTTGCATTGCTATATAAAGCTCTGCAATCAGTCACGCTGAAAACAACTTTGTAAAGTTCTCTTAGAAGCAGGACTCATTTGAGCATGGATCATTTTTTTGTACCATTTTACTTTTGAGCCAAGTGCTATTAATGTCGTGGTACTTTGGCAACTGCTACACTGTTTGGGTTATGTAGATTATGGCATGTATTTCTGGTGGTATATTACATAGCAATTAGTGAAATTATGTTCTGGTGAATATTTAATGAATTGGGAACATATTTACAGTTTTAGAAAAAGGAAACAAGACATACGTCTATATATGCAGTATAATCTTAATTATTTAAATTTTTACATTAGAAAAAGACAGAAAATCACAAGATTAATAGTGGTTATCTTTGGATTGTGCAGTTACAAATGATTTGAAATATTTTCTTTATAGTTTTATAATTATAATGGTTTACAAGGAAAATGTATCACTCAACTAATTCAGAAAAGAATGCATGTCAGAAGCCAATATTTTCTCCATCAAAATGTTTGTTTCCCTCATACAGTTTGAGTTTATTTACTGTTTGTCATAAATAAGTTTGGATCAGAAATGTTTTGAAAATGCCAGGTTATTTAACCTCAAGGAAGAGAATGACGTGTCCGGACAGGCTTGCCTCGGGCAGAGGGTGCTGTGAAGGTGGAGCACTGTGCTCTTGGGGCCAGCAAGGGGGGGCTGCAGTAGCCCGAAGGAAGGACAGTAGCCGTTACAGCTGCTAGTCTAGTGCTCTGCCTTGGGCGAGTGCTGCACGTGAGACCTGAGTTGGAATTCCCATAAAATAAGTGCTTTTCCTTTCATTGCCTTGAGAAGGGAACGAACACAGAGATGTTAGCCTAATTCCTTACATGGAACTGACCTCCGGTGTACGAGGCTTCACTTGCTTGCTTGTGTGCAGGAACAGCTCTCGGTTTTTGTTCTTCTTACCAGAGGCCTGCATCCCACACACCAGCGCAAAATCTCCAGCTCCTTCCCAGGAGGTTATTGGGAGAGAAGCCAGGCCTTCTCCTTCCAGTGTCTTTCTGCACAGAAACTCTGTGGTTCTTTTCCCATTTCCAGTGTCCAACAGGAGACTGAAGGCTAGGTATGCACTGTAGGGCTCCCTGTATAAATGGCCGGAAGTGGATTTTTATCCATGGAGACTGCATTGAGTCAGGAATAAGGGCAGGAATAAAAAACACGATGTTGGGGAATGAGTGAACATTGGTCCTAATCTTAATTTTGCTGGTAATCCTCTGTGTGACTGGACAATTCCTTCCCCTCAGTGGGCCCTGATTTCCCCACATATAAAATGAGTGGTTTACCAATGAAACTGGTTCCCTCTTGTACTTATAATAAAACTTAAACTCCTTAACATGGAGCCAAGGATCCTACACAATCAGGCATCTGTCTTCTCTTTCCTTTCATCTCCTACTACTTTCCCTCTCCCTTACTGTATGCCAACCATTTCTCAGGATTTTTGTACAGTCTCATCCCCCTGCCTGGTCTAGTTGTTTTGTACTTGGGTCTCAGCTTAAATGTTGCTTCCTTATAAAGGACTTCCCTTCATCATTTCATGGAAAGTGCCCTGTACCTTCTCCCTGATACTGTCTTTCCTCCTACCTTGCTCCCTTTCATTTCTGGAAATCATTAATTTATATTTGCCTTGTTTATTTTAGTGTTGGCTTAAATGTTGTCTTCCTCCACTAGACTGTGAGCTCCACAAAAGTAGGGAATCTTGTTGATTCCTGTATCCCCTGTGCCTAGAAGAGTGCCTGGAATAAATAGAGCAGTAGTTGATATTTGTGGAAGGAGTAAAGAAGAAACTAGCATTTACTAATTTAACAAACATCTAGGCAATACTTACACTGTAACAGTGTTTGTTCTAAGTGCCTTACAAATATAAATTCATTATCATGATCTCCTTGGGAGGTAGACACTACTATCTTTCCCATTGTAAGTACAAGGAAACCAACACAGAGAGAAACTAAGTATATTGCCCAAGTTTGTGCTATAGTTTACATAGATTATTATTTTCAACCTCGCCAGAAACTCTACAGAAATAGAAACCATTTTTACCATAATTTATAACCAAAAATGTCAAGACCTAGAAGTTTCATGACTTGCTGTCATCATACACCTGGGTAAGTGGCTAAGAAGGACCTGGAAACCAGATTTCCAACTGCAGCACCCTGGTGACTCATGACTGGGTGGCTCTGGCTGTTCCATGACTGCCCTTTTCAACCTTGTGTACAAATGCAGATGGTCAGAGGGGACAGGGACTGAAGCCACAGAGGCCATGTAGCTGGCAGATCTGCACTTGAGTGACAGGGGGTTTGGAGAGAAGCCAAGGCCAAAGGGAGGAGGAACTTTTGCTCTGCCCACAAAGAGCACATGCTGGAGTGGACTGGGCCTCTTTCTCTGAAGCTGGCTGTACCCCTGCCTTCTACACAGCATTCTTTTAAGGTGCGAGGCTAAAGAGACACTGCCAACGCCAAATGAGACTGAGTCCCAGAAGACATTGTTTAGCCACTCCCACAATTTCCTGCTCCAGAGATTACTATGGCCATTCTCAGGTTGCACATGTAGCTAGAGAAAGAACACACAAACCTGTTAAAGGCACTGGAGAAATCAGAGGTAATTTGGCTGGTGGATGGGATGGCTGGATAGATGGTGCTCTCTGGACTAATGGACAAACTAGCAACACTGATTACTCAGTGGAGACTGATGACTCCAGACATACCAAGCAGATAACAGTCCACCTATCTGGCGCATGGGCTGGCCCAGACAGCCAGGCTAGATCCTGGCCAACCTAGACAAGCTACACTTTCTAGATAATGCGTTTCCTTTCTGTTTAACTCAAATATCTTTTTCCTTCTCTCTTCTTGCGCAGACAACCACCCCACTGCACAACTCTAGAAGACACGATTGACTGCACTATTCATGAGTGGTGCCTCTGGATTTGTAATGTATATAGTAGCTGTGGTACTGCAGTTGCACTTGTGTGTCTTTTGTGGATGAATTCGTATTTTGGATGCTTGGCTGTACTGGCCACATCCCTTACCCCATGAGTTCCCTGCCATCTCATCTGGAAAACGTCTGCTATGATCACTGGGAGTCTACAAGGTGCAATTTGCTCTCTTCTAGCAAGATAAAATGCTCAGGTAATGTTCCACTAGGTAAAATTATGGAGTTTCATGAATCTCTTTAGCCAATATGTGTGCCAAGTATCCTGGGACCATGAGAAAGCCAACTTTTTCTATTTATCCATGCTGATACTGAGAGATTGTAGATATACAGCTATAGCCTTTTGACCATGTGTTTTCTTGTTTAAAATATCAATCATGGGATTCCCTATAATGCATAATAATAAGTAAGCTTTATATGCTTGAAAATTAGTAAATAGAGGCATATAGTCTTGCATATGCTTCTGAATATACCATAGGTGCAGGCCTCAGACAGAAAGTGCTTCTACCTTCCCAAGCCTATCTTTTGTCAGGGATAGAGTGCTCTCTCAGGGGCCTGATCACTCAGAAGTTTGATCATTAGGTACACTAGGGATTGTATCTGAAAACAATAAGATTGTTAATTGTGTTTACAATGAAATGTCTGAATAACTAAATGGAACCTTTTAACATTTTATTAATAACTATTAAGATCTGCTGGAACAGGATGTTATGTTGTGTGCAGCTGGTTATGAATAACAATATCACATGCCTACCATGGGCCAGGTACTGTGTGAGAGTGTTTTATACACATTATCTCTTAATTTATTCAGTGTCCCTGAAAGAAAGGAATGATTCTTATTTATAGATGAAGAACCTGAAGATTAGAAAAAGGAAGCAGTTTGCCTATGATCCCATAGATGATAAGTAAGTGATAGAACCCATAGTGAAATATTTCAGGTGTGCCAGGCATAGTGGCATACGTTTGTGATCTCACCTACTTGGGAGGCTGAGACAAGATGGTTGTAAGTTCGATGCCAATTCAGGCAACTCAGTGACACTCTGTCATACACACACACACAAATATCCCCTGGCTGTGTGGCCCAGTGCTAGAGTGTTCTTTGATCCAAACCCAGTCTCACACACACACACACACACACACACACACACACGCGCACACACACACACTCACATAAATAAATCAGGTACATGTCTATTTTATAACCCTAATTACCATGATATACTCAGATTTAAATGAGACAGAATATATATAGGTCACATTTGATTAATAACTATACATATGAATATATATGGAGAGAGAGAGAGATTTGCTATGTGTTGCCAAGGCTGGCCTCAAACTTCTGACCTCAAGCCATCCTCCTGCTAAACCTACTGAGTAGCTGGGACTACAGGTGCATGTCAATCCAAATTCCTCTGACTTGTGAGTGGCCTCCTAAACTGTCTTTACTCTTCTGACCTGGAGATGCTGGGAGAGAAGGGGGTGCATGAGAGCAGTCCTCAATATCATGAGACCCAAGGGCCTCAGGAAGTTGCTGTAAATGAGAAGCAGAGTGCGGGGCTAGCTTAAGAACAGAGACCCCTGGATCATGGCAGACCACCTTGACCTTATCACTAGCTGTTCTTCAGCAGTTTGCAAGAGCGCTGGGGCCCAGCAGAGTGTGGAGTCTGATGGCCTGGTACTTTTGCTGGGCAGAACTGGCTTGGGCTTTAACTACCTTCCTTCCTTCAAATTTCCCTCCTGGGCTCCTCGCGGTTTCAGCACACATTACTAGAAATAACGTGAACCCGGGAGAGACCGTCATTGCTCTAAGGTGTTACTCTGCTGCCCCCTCTAACCCTGTGAGCTCAAACAAGCCACTTAAGCACTCTGGCCTTCAGTTCTGTATCTGGCTTGGTGTGAAGATTGGGCCAGCATGTAGTTAAGTGCCTCACACTTACCTCTTCATAATGAAGTGAGCTCTTATTCCCACATTTCTGCCTCAGACAGCTCTATAATTTTCTTCATTCTTTTCCACTTGAAATGACCCTGGAACATTGAGGAGCTGCTCTGTGTCCCCCATGCGGTGCTACCCACCAAGCTTCCCGCCTTCAGGCTTCAGGGTAGCACCATTTTACCAAAGCTAGAGCTGCCTGCCCCTTTCTCCAAATCCCTCCACTCCCACCTATACATTTATTCTTGGCAGTCATGGGGCACTGGTGTCAGGAACCTCCAAGATACCCAAATCCATGGACGTTAGAGTTCCTTTTATGAAATAGTGTAATAGTTGCACATAACCTAGGCACACCCTCCCACGTATTTTACATCCTCTCTGGATTACTTACCATACCAAATACGTACCATGTAAATGCTATGCAAGCAGTTGTCATGCCATATTGTTTGGGGCACAACAATAAAAAATAAAAAGTTCATACATCTTCAGGTGTGATTCTTAAAGCTCTTTTTGGAAAAAATAAGAGTTAAGATGTACATGCATCAACTCAGAATGTAATCATTATGTACTATGTGCCAATCAAAAATAAAATAATAAGAAATGTTTTCAGTCTGTGTCCAGCTGAAGCAAGGCTGTGGAGGGCAGACTGTGTGCCTATGTTATGTCTGGATCAAGGGGGCATAGACATGAAAAAGGTTGAAGACCTCATTTAAACCAGATGAGAATCCTGACCTAGGCTCAGTCCTGACAGCAGTTCCCAACCAGAAGCAAAGGAAAAAGTTCAACTTAAAGTCTAGTCCCCAAGAAGAAATACACAAAAGGTTACTTTAAAGCCCTTCCACCCTATCAAACATCTGTACCATATTCTCATTTTGTTGGTATAACATTTACATCACTGTGAAAACGGTACAGATTTTCAGTTATAAAACGGAGACCTGAGGGCGTAATGTACAACATGGTGACTACAATTAATGATACTGATTGGATACTTGATATTTGCTAGGAGAAGGGATACTAACTGTTCTCACCATGCACACAAAGTCACAACTATGTGAGCTGATGAATGTGCCCATCAACCTGGTAATAGTAATCATTTTACAGTATATGTACATCAAATCATCATCTTGCACACCTTAAATTTATACAGTTTTATTTTCCCATTACACCGCAACAAAGCTGGGGACAAATGAGCAATAATTCTGAGATTGGGCAAGTCTTAGTTCAAAACCTGCTCACTGTCTGAATGGCTCTGGGTAAGTTATTCAGCCTCTCTGAGTCTCAAGTGCCTTAAAAGTTAGGGGAAATAATCCTACCCTCTCATTTATCTTTTTCAGCAATATCTGTTCAGCACCTAGCTGTGTGATACACCCTGGGGATGCAATGAAGAGAGGAGATTAGCATGACCAGTCACACCATAAGTGTAAAATTGAAACTTTTCAAAGCAGTGACAGAGGTACATGATATTTTGGGACTGTAGCTAATATGGACATCAAACTGACGAAATACTTGGTGACAGATTGAACATGGAAGCTGAGGTAGAGGAATGAGTCAGGAATCACTCCTTGCTTTATGGCTGGCAGCAGGTGTCATTCATCAAGGCCAGCAGCAGTGGAGAATAGGATTGGGTTTGGGGACCAGTCCCAGCTGCTGGGGAATACATGACATGCATGTACTAACTGAAAGCCCTACGACTGTTGGGACATTTATGCACCTTGTCTCTTCAATTAGATCACAATGGCAGCTTTATGAGGAGAGTTACTATTCTCACTTTCCAGGAGTGGAAACAGATTCGGAGGACTGAAGCAACGTGTCCTGGACCTTACAGCTAGTTAGTGGCATTTCCGGCCTTAACTTTCATTCTGTGGCCCAAACCAT